>JAEIFU010000234.1:0-180179 GCA_018904235.1 Lordiphosa stackelbergi | reverse complement strand
CCCTCGCCTATGCACTCAACTTTCCCAGAGATTGCACCACGCAAATGTGCAGCAGCGAAAGTAACAACAAGGACCAAGGACACTGACTGCAAAAAGTTGTGCAAGAAAATGTGCATTGTGTTCATTATAATGGAATAATAAACCGAAGCGGCTGGCTAAGATTGAGTCAACCCCCCCCCCCCCTCCTCCCCCTCACCCTATTCATCCTGCTTGTTGGTGCTGCTGCTGTTGCTGTTGTTTCTTCGCTTCTTCAAGTTTCCACTAGTTTTTCTTTGGCTTTGGCTGAGTTAATAACCAAAATGGAAGTTTCGGCTTTATTATCTTGACAGAGGCGAAACTTCTTATATGAAGGAGATGTCATTGCACTAGAGTCCTGTGAGGTTAATTAGTGTAACGTTTCGGACTGAAAAGTCAAAGTAATATCAAAGTCGACAGGACAATGTAAGGATTTTAGCATGTATGCTGGCTTGCATGCAAATATGTGAAGTACATTGGGAGCAATTTTTTTTAAATTTTATTCAAACGCAAGGCAAAAGAACTAGAACACACCTGCGCTTTGAAATTACATAAAATGAAGGAACAAATCAAGTATTTAACACTTGAATGCTACTATTCTGATCTCGACAGTCAACTTAGTATCAAATTGTTAGAATAAAGTTTGCAACTTTATAAAACACATCAATCAATTCTCTATAGAGAATAGTATACTAATTTTTGTTTCATATTACAAGTTGCTTTAAATTATATGAACATAATAACACTAGGCAACAAGTAACAGTTTACAGAAGAGGTGATGGTGATACTGAATGATTCTGGTGTGCAAACCACCAATCTGTTTCGGGAAATGGTCCATCCCGTGTGGATTTTTTGGTATTTGAGCTTTAAGTTTCCATTACGAAATTTCATAGCTTTAAAATAAATTGTCTCAAACAATTCTACGATTTATTAAAGCGAAGATATATCATTTGAAATCATGTGTACTTGAATTTTCAAAATCATCAAGATTTCAAAGCTATTCAAAATTGTTTTTTTCATGTGAAACATTGTGCCAAACTAAATTCTTGTCTCATCTGAGTATATGCCTTTAACAAAAAACATATTTAATCACCTTACTTTCTTAGCGCGTTTTATATTAACTATCAAGGGAATTCGAACTTGAGAATTACAAGAGGTCTCATGCTTTTAGGTGGAGAGAGACGACATTCCAATTGTGTTCACACCAAGGAACAGTGGGTGAAATGGCTTATCTAGCGGAGAAAAATTAATATCTCCTTAAATAATAATCTTATAAGATAAGTTAAGATATTTAACATTGTGAGTTCATACGGTCAAGGAAAAGAAATGTTCCCTCAGGACTCCTCGGTAGGGAATCATGGAGGATTCAAAAAACGTTAGGGAGTCCATAAGGAATTCCAATAGAAAATTTCCAAAGGGTTCCCTATCGGTTGGTCGAATTCCTTAGCAGAATTCCCTACAGATTCCTCGGGACCAGTAGGGAATCGTTTAGCGATTCCTCGGTAGAGAATCCTTAGGGATTTCTCGGATTTCCTTAGCATTGTTCCCTAAGGATTCCCTGTCGAGGTTCTTTAGGGAATTATGCTAATGAATTCCCATTCCGAGGAAACGTTGTTATGCTGGTACTAAGCCAATACCCGAAATGTTTATTTTGTTTGTTTTGATCGTGACGGAACCAGGGGTGCGCACGAGTGGTTTGCTGAGTCGAGCTGGTTCACTTGTTCCGAAGGTTCACGGAAAACAGCAAAGACCAAATAAAATGGCTGATCCATGGAAGGGAGGGACGTTCAAGGCATAACATCACCCATGTGCCAGTGCAGCTAGTGGAGATAAGATAACTTATAAATTTTTTTGTTACTCACCGACTAGTTCCTCGTTTTCCAGCTTTATACTAGCTCACCCGTGTCGCCGTCATAAGCTCTTCGGAAGTATTCGATCCGATTAGCTACCCAACTTATGTTTCAAGTGGCATTCTGCGAAGTCTTTTTCTGATCGCCCAGTTGAAGTGTTTGTCTCAGAAAATACGAGCATTCCATCCAACCTTATCCTACATTTTTATCAAAAACTTTATATTAAACCTTTAACATAGCAATCATTTAACAACTTATCCTTTTTAAAACTATTTATACCCCTTTTTAATAATATTATATACTATACAAAAGTCATAAAATGTGTATAATAATAGGAAATATACTTTAAAATAATAGGAGGGATAGAAGGAAAAGTGGGGAAGAATTAGAAAGACACTAAAAAAATTTAAAAAAAAAATAATATGCTTACATATAAAAATATCTATCCTTTATCCGTTAAAAACTCTGTTACCAAGTTTTACATATAGATGTAAAGACAGACAGACGGACGGACGGACCCGGGGGACGAAAAAAAGAAGAAAAAAAAAACAAAGCGGTTGTTAATGATCAAAAAAATATAAAATTTATATGGTCGGAAATTGATTTCTTCTGCCTGTTACATTTAATTACATTTCAAAATCATTGAATATAAATCAGCAATTGGAATCTTTCAAAAAAAAAAAAAGAAAACTAAAATGGAGTTGAAGTACCAAATAACTCCCTAATAAGCACCGTTTATACACTGTCAAGTAACTGTTCAGTGACTGTTTAGTCACTGTTAAGTAAACGTTCAGTCACTGTTTTGTCACTGTTCGGTCACTGTTTAGTCACTGTGGAGCCACAGTTTGGTTACTTTTTTTTTGTCACTGTTAAGTCAGTAGTTAAGTCACTGTCAAGTCACTGTTTTGTCACTGTTTAGTCACTGTTTAGTCACTGTCAAGTCACTGTTTTGTCACTGTTTGGTCACTGTTTAGTCACTGTCTAGTCACTTTTTTGTCACTATTAAAAAACTGTTTTGTCATTTTTGGTCACTGTTAAGTCACTATTCAGTACAGTTAGTCACTTTTAGTATACTTTCACTCACTGTTTAGTCACTGTTTTGGCGACTGTTTTGTCACTGTTCAGACGGGTATTCACTGTTTAGTCACTGTTTGGCGACTGTTTTGTCACTCTTTAGTCACTGTTAAATCACTGTTTAATCACTGTTTTGTCACTGTTAAGTAACTTTTCAGTCACTGTTTAGTCTCTGTTTAGTCAATGATAAGTCACTGATCCCCTCTTTCCCTTCTTTCACTCTTCTTTTACAGCGTCACGTGACGCAGAAATCAAATTTTAGTCCTACTAAAATCTTTCGTACCGAAATTAAAGATGTTTTACATCCAAAAACGGCTGTCAAACGGGGCAACCCCCTTAAGCCCCGTAGAGAAACAAAAATTCGTTTCATAAGTATTTCACTAAATGAAACACTTTATTCTTCAAACATTGTGAAAACAGTGTTGAACACAGAGAACAAACAACAATTTATTTAATATTTTCATATTTAAATTTAAGCGTACAACTTTATACTTACGAATTGCATATTTAACGCTGAATCAATGGTGAAAATTTTAACATTAAAATTTTAGAGCATATTTTCCTCATAACAGTGTTTTCTCTAAAGTATCGCCAATTCCTCAAATAATAAATAATGCAACAAACTTGCGCATATTCTGCGGCTGAGCAGGCTTAACTGCAACAGGACGACAAACTGCAGGGGAGGCAACTTCATTAGACAGCAACACGTTGACACTTCCGCCTGAACATTTCATTTCCGGATGATGCCAGCACAGTGCATGCATTACATACAAAACTAGACTTACGGGACTTACGTGCACATTCGTATTCAACGTAAATGTTGCACAAATGCGTTCAACGAACTCAATGTCATGTGCAACACATTCATGGCCAAGCTTCAACAATACAAACTTTTTGAATTCTGGCGCCTTTGGCCTGCACCCTTAAGCATAGGCAACACTGTTGCTTCGAAATCAGCAAGCACCCTGAAAGTATGCAACAGTACAATTTGTTTAACAGCACAGTGTTAACATAATGAAAAATTGAACCAGTTCCGATGAACGTCAACGTCGAACCTTATTTAAATTGTGCGTGTTTTTAAATTAATTTAAAATCGAAAGTCAATGGCGCTGGCCAAGACGTGGATGTCGAGGATCTGATGCCACTGATTTCGAGAATCCAGGAGATTGCAGGCTTAGACCGATCAGCCATATTCGATGGGTAAGTGTCCATTCAGACTCCACTGGCGGCTGTTCAATTTTAGATTAAAAGCCTGTACTCAGCTGAATAGAGTGCATTCGGCTTGCTGTCAAGGGAGTCTGTGTCTAGACTTTAAATTTTGGTTTAACCGAACCAAATCTTGGGTTCGAAGCATTCATCGCTTTCGGTCAGAATCATTTATCCCCACCAACCCACAAATAAAACACATTTATTGTTTAACTAGTTTTTGCTTTTATTTAGCCATTAAAATTTCTTTGAAACACGACCTAGATGGTTTTTTTTTAGTTTTAGTACTTACTCTCATTTGGTTAACTACAACTACCAAAATAAATTTATTTCTTTAAAGTTGTCAATTTTTTCCTTTTTTTTCTTGCATTTAAAGAGGACGTACGCGTTATTGTATGCCTTAAGCCTTAAAATCGAAACATGTAAATAATTTAGTAACAAATAGGAAATTTATACACGGTTTTTGTTTTTGTTATTTTTTGCTTGCATTAATTTAACAAAATTATTTCGTAAACAAAATAAAATTGCAAATAAATTCGTCAACTAAAAAGTTATATAAAAAAATACATACACAAAACAATGAATTTAGCATGACTAAAGTATAAAACACTATTTTGCAAATATTCTTCACTTTGGCGATCGTGCTTGATTGATCTTCAGTTTCTCCTCGTCGGTAAACTCCAGTATACTTTCGATGGCCTGTAGATGACCTTGCGAATTTTCTTTATCCGTTAGAAAATAGAAAATGGCGCTTTTAAGGAATTGTAGCGTAACCTCCGGATCAACATGGGTGCGATTCTTTTGCGCCTCCAACAAACGACGGTAGATGGTCTATATATAGTTTTATTTGGAATGATTATTATATACGGTTAGTGTGTGTGTGGAACATAAAATAGAGTGCAAAACAGAGAGAGAAAAAGAGAGAAAGAAGTGTATTAGTTTTTTGGATTTTGAAATGATATGGGGTTAGATACAAACGGAAAACAAAACAGAGATTGCAATGTATTTACATGGGTCGGAAATCATTGGTGAACATTTATTTTGGTTATGTATGGCATATGTAACACTGAATATATGTGTTGTATAGCTACGGGGGAGGGGTAATGTTTATAGTTTATTTTGGGGCAGAAGTTTGGTAGATTACTTGGAAAAAATCTGTATATATGTATGAACCACATGCTATAAGTTGTGTGTGTTTGTAGTTGGTTATTAGCCTTACATTAGGTATACAGTTGCTTTTGCCAGGCAACGAAAATAGTCTAGCCTTGGTTTGTTAGGAGTGTTATATGTATATGTATATGTTAAACATACCTCTAGTTATTACCTTTAAAAAAAACTTTCAACGGAAAGTTCCAAAATGTTTGCACTAGTTTCAGTCCTGGATATTTGACAGTGCTTTCTTAGGTTCGTGTATACACATGGTCAATAGCTAAAGAATCCAATCCAATTCAAATTTGGTTAAAATATTAAACATTTAAAGACCAAATTCAACCAAAAAGTATGGTTATTACTGTAAGAACAAGTCGGCATGATCTGCACACTGTTTTTCCAGAATCTCACACGATTTTGCCACTTTTTCAGGACCTCTGAACGCATTTCGACAAATATTGTCCGATGGTTATTTGTGCCCGTGTTGTCGATAATTTCTTTAAAAAGCGGACTTTGCTCCTCGCCCCTTTTTCCAACACCCAAACTCCCTCATTTAACCCTCTTAAACAAAAAAAAACCCCACTAAATTTCAATCCGTTAATATACACCCTAACCAAACCAAACAATCTTTTTAAACCGCAAACAACCAAAACATAAACAAAAAATTTAAAAGTTCTTATTTTAAATAACAATCATTTTGATTCCAAGCATTGAAGGCGTGACGGAAGGCATTCTCCGTGCCTCTGTCGTTTAAAAATGCTTGCCCTTATCGGCCTTTTCAGGCGAGGAAACAAAAAACAGTCCGGGGGGGTGGGCACATCTGGGCTGTGGGCGCCACCCCTTCGGTCAGAAGCCACTTTTTCAAGTTCACTTTTGGGACCATCTTCGCGCACACCTTGCGGCATGTTCCCAAATCTCCGGCACAATGTCATGAACCACAGATTTTGGTAAATTTCACATCTGGGCAATTAAGCGAATACTTAGTCGACGGCCTGAGTTCAAAAATTTGCGCACACGAGGTCACATTGTCGGTGTTTGTCGAGGGTCTTCCAGCACGGTCTTCATCGGCGACCTCTTCCCGGCCCTCCAAAAAGGCCTAGTGCCACCGAAACACAACACTTCTTGCTAAAGCAACATCTGGTTAAGCCTGCTTGATCATATCAAACGTATCTGTCGCAGATTTGCCGAGTTTCACACAGAATTTAATATCGCGTACCTCTTGCCGGCTTGCACCACTCACAGACTGACTCTCCAGGAGCTCGGAGACAACTCAGCCGCTCGTTTGTTAGCTAAGAACGCCCTCTACCGAATCCAGTAGGTACGCTCCGAAGTACAGTCGCGGAGGAAGAAAATCAGTCCTATTACTTTCCGGACAAGCCCTGTTCATGAACCGATCCCATATCATATGGTATTGTCTAACAATTACATCGATATATTGATTTATCGATACGATATAGACAACCCTACTGTGGCCGGTGCGTAGCTCAACGGTTAGCGTGCTGGGCTGCTGAGCGGGAGGTCGTGGGTTCGATACCGCTTAGGAACACCAAATAAAAAAGTTTTTCTTTCCTAAAGGTCTATACTCAGATAATATACATTTTTTGTTTGGTACGATATTTCACATGAAAGAAACAATTTTATACAGCTTTGAAATCTGAATACGTTTGAAAAGGCATCTTATTTGTATGAAATTGTTTCTATGAAATATCGTAGCAAACTAAAAATTTATCTCATCTGAGTTTAGGCCTTTAAAAAACAGCTTTAACACATCCGGTCAACTTCTCCAGCTATTGGCGCCAGCTGTGAAGTAAGTGAAATAAGAAAGCTTTCCGAAACTTTGCCGTTCGGATTCGGCCAAGGGATTGAGAGAAGCTTGGCTAGGCCCTTTGGGACTGTGGACAGCCAATTAGCTGGAATTTGATCAGTAATATCAGTTAACCCAATGGTGAAATCGACAATATGTTTTTTCGTCCATTTTGGTAGCTTTCTCTGCATTTTCTTAGAATAACATGTCTTGTCAAATTTAATTCCTCTATGAACTTTTTGAAATGTCCATCACAGGTCAAATTTTTGGCGTCTATATTCATTCTCGTTGTCAAGATAACATCCTCTTTAGCGGCTGAAAATTTTAGTAATCGACTTACGGCCGATTTCACAACTTCTACATAGAGCTATTTGTAACATAAACTAACGGATAACATAGCAAAATGTAAGCTTAACTGATACATGGTAGCTATCTGTATGAATAGAATTTAGCCCTTAGTCTTATTAATACTTAATCAATTTTCCGAATTTACTTTTTCTTAGCGAATCCTTTACTAACTCATCGTGAAAATGGGAATGTGATAATCAGGCATGTTCTCAATTCCACTTCCACGGCAACTTTTCGAAAATGGAATTGATTCATGTTCTCGCAACACCAAAACGAAAAGTTTTTCGTTTTGAAAAGTCTTGCTTGTTTGTCGGTGGAATGAAAAGTAATTGTCAAATTACGAACTCTTACAGTTACTAGATGTACATAAAGTAAATTTTTCTTAGTTCTGTGATCAATTTAGAAATTTTTAGTGAAATTTAATTGGCATTCTAGTCTTTAATTGATTTATAAAGATTTTTTTGTTTAATGTGTCCAGATTTTGGCTAAGCAAACGAAAACGAAAAGTGAAACTTAAGTCTCTCATTTCCCACTGTTCCATTTTTGATCGTTTCGCTTGGAATTCCGGTTCTTCGCTTGTGTATCTACTGCCATTCTCGCTTGGTCCAGTGGATTGCAAAAACTAAAATAAAAAAAATTTAACATAAAGTGAGAACACAAAAAACCAAACCGAAGCGAAATTGCGTTCGATTTAATTTTCAAAAAGTCTTAGAATTGAGAAGATGCCTGAAAGTACATTTTTTTTTGGAGAATTTTCAAAGCTCTTTAAAAAAAAGATTCAAAGCCATTTTTTTAAACGAATCGGTTCAATTTACTGCCTTTTTCGTTAACGATTTCAAATACTCTAAAGAACTGTTCTCTCAAAGTCACTGTCAATTTTCCATCGTTTCTTCTAAATTAGTAAATTATACCCATAAACCTTACCCTCAAGCCCATGACCATTAAATGACGACTCCAAATGCAAATGAATTGTCTTAGACGACGTGGCAGGATGAATGGATGGGAATACGTATATGACAAAACACCAAATGTTCGTTAGCCAATGTGCGTGAGAAATCATAAGTCAACTAAAAAGAATATCAATTTGCAAAATAATTTTGCATAAAATAAAATAAAAAAGAGGTTAGGTATTTGGTTGTGTTTTGTTTTTTTTAGGGGATATTACAAACCTTACGCGCGCCAAGTACCCATAAAGAAATCGCCTCCTTTGCCGTAAGAAGTGCATTATTACTGCCGCACTCCCTCATTCTACACTCTGATGCCTACAAAAATAGTTTTGGTTTTTGATATTTTTTTAATTATACAACAAAAATATAGAGAGAAACTACTTTAAAGAGAACTTTTGAACGCGCAAAACATGCTTTAATCAAAAACTAAATCCAAGAAAGAAAAACTTGTGTACATGCTGTAAACTGTCTGTGACTGTACTATTTTGCTAAGCAACGCAACGAAATGGAATGAAACAAAAGCATTTAACAGTAAATGTATGGGGGAAATCAAATTGTTGCTTTTAATGTAAACGGTGTATTATTAATAAATATGAAAATGTTACTTAAAAGCTTAAACAATAAGTAAGTGTCGGGCAGGCATTTCAATTAAATGCAGCTTTTTCCAGCCAGGCAAAAGCGCCAAATTCAAATACCAGGACAAACACGGTGTGTACGCGTGGAGAGAAGTAATGTGGGTGGTGGTGTGTGTGTGTGTGTGTGTTCGATGTGTGTTGTCCTCTCACGATGCAACAAAATGCAACACACAAAACAAAACCGAAAATAGTATGAGAAATATATTGAAGAATCTTACGCGTATGTTCTCCAATTCATCCTGAGTGCTCTGCAGCTGATGCAATAGCTCGTTGATGGACACCTTGCTATCCGGTTGGCGTGCGGCCAAGTCGAGAGCCTGCAGAAGGAAAGCGGTATGAAGGGAAAGGAACATTGACTATATGTTGCTGGCATGACTGTACCTGATCGGCTCGCGTAATACGTTCTGCCTCCTGTCCCTGCTGATACATATGCAGGTACATTTTATTTTGCTTCTCCTCGTGCTCGATGAGCTTACGCTGCAGATCCTCCAGCTGTTTCTCCAGCTCTCGTATACGTTGCTTGGCCTGCTCATAGTCTGGCACCATGTCCGAGTAGCGTGTGTTGCATTCGGCCAGCTTCTGCAGCAAAGCCTCCACCTTGTCATTGTGTGAACGCTTAAGATCGCTGGTGACACCATCCTGGGTACGTATAAGCTCCTCGATGCGATGTTCATACATGCGTATCAACTCCTGACGCTGCAGTTCATAGTTCTCCAAATTGCTAGCCGCCCCACCACAAGACCCTTCCACCTCTACCTCCGCATCGGGTGTGGCTGTACCGCAGGCTTCACTCTGTGTCTGAGAATCCTTTGAGTGTACTGAGGACATGGTCAAATCCTCAAAATGTCCCGAATCGGCATAAGAGCTTTGCATTTCCGCTGACATTTGCATAGCCTGCAGTTGTTGTTGCTGCTGACGCACCAGATGACGTGGACTGCACTTGGCGTTGGCCTCATCCACCATATCCACTATGGGCGATACATCCTGAGAGGTCTTGAGTTCGGCCTCCCTGACGGTTACCGCATCCGATGAAGCGGAACGCTCTTCGGGTGAACTCAACGAGGCCTTGAATAGACGCAGTTCCACCACTTCACGCGTGAGACGCAAGATTTCCGTATCCTTTTGCTCTAGATCGTGTCGAGCTATGCTTAGCAGCTCCTTGAGACGACGTATTTGACGCTGGGCACGCTGTGTGGGCGTTAGATAGTCGGGACCCACCTGACCCGCATAGTTGGAGCAGTGGACCACATACTTCATCTTGCGTCCACTGAAGGTAGTGCCATTTCTATCAGAAAGAGTAGATGATCAAATGTTGCCTTGTATAGCTGGGTAAATGCTATTGCTTACCTGGCCACATAGGGATGCTCACAGGACATTGTCGACCGTCCTGAGGTAGTGGTTGCAAATGAATACATTGAATCTAGATCATCATCCAGATAGGTACTGGGTGAGTCTGGGGTCACTGGTGGCGTTTTAGGTGAGATTTTCGACTCATGCAGTGTGGACAATTTTGTTGGGGGCGTAACCCTATGACAGTGGCCCTGCCGTTGGCAACTGTTTGTGCTTGGCGGCGTCTTGGGCGTTTTTGGTGTTGTCGTGCTGCTGCCGCTGCCGCTTTTGGTCGTCTCCGTGCCGTTCAATTTCAGCGACTGCGAAAAGTTAAAACAAATCATTTAGCAAAAAAATCTTTCCAATTTCTTGGCTTTCCCTGCGGTTGCTGCCTCTCTTAATCGCTCAATCAGCTTTTGTGTTAGATTTCTCAGATTTGTTGCGTGAATGCCGCTGCCACAGCCGCTGCTCAGTCGTGCATAGTTTGAAAATTTGCACAACATGGCGTGAAGTGTTACGGGGCGCATAGATATAGAAGGGGTGTAGGTAGAGGGCACGAATCCGTAACGCCCCGAAACCAATTTGTTGCTTTACATTTTACAAATCATTTTTTTTTCTTTCGTTTTTTTTTTGCGTACTTTCCATCAGCATTTTTGTGGTCTATTACCTGCTCATTAGTTTATCCAAAGGGGGGTATTTATCTAGTTTGCCGCTAGGCCCTGCGGGTAAGCTGACACACTGACTGCGTTTTAGCTATGATTTAACCGGAAAAAAGTGCATCTAATCGTATATATCGGCGTGGGTATAGATGGAATTGAGTAAACAATATTTTGGGTAGGTAAGAAGAAAAAAGACGGAGCAAATCCCACGAGGTGGGATATTTTCAAGTCTGGGAACAATTTTTAGAATTCCTATTCTAAATTTTAAGATTGTTTCATATTGATCAAATTAGGCCTTGTTCACCAGCATACATCAAACATCATCCATCAAAAAATGTTAAGTGGCTAAGGGTGCCTTCACACTGTTCGACACATGAGACATAATAATCTAGTAGGCAAGTATTTCCCCATGAAATTCTATGAATTTGACAAACTATTCAAATTAAAAACCTAACAAAAAGTAGGACTACTAGACGTCATGTCTCATGTGTCGAACAGTGTGAAGGCAGCCTAACACAAACAACACCAAGGAAACGAATGGAATATTTTAAAGATGTGAAATTCGATTCACACGGACAACATCTTACATCTAACATCTTCAGTCGCCGAAAAAAATTTACAAATTGCTAAAAAAAAAAAATTGATACAATAAATTTTTTAAGAACAATTGGTTGTTTTTATATTTGTTGCTCAAAATCAGCAACTTGAAATTCGGCAGCTTATAGCAGATTTAGTCAATAATGCATTAGTTGCAGAGATCGATGATGAACAGGAGTTGCTGACCATGAGAGTCATGAATCTGCACATCAAAGAAGCGCTTGGATGTTTGTAAGTGGTAGTAAAATGTGACTTTTATACGTGCAATTCGTTTACATCCTTATATTTTATCCTTATTTTATATTTTAGAAGCGGCTTGGCATGTTAAAAGAGAGTTGAGAAAAAGAGACACAAATTGCCGCAGCTTTCATCCCACTGATGTATGTAGCACAGTATCTTGAATATCCACAACAGTGCCATCAATAACTTTCCTTAAATGAGCCCCGGTGCAGCCAAACCAATCTCATACTACCGCTGACTATTCTTCAGTTGCTGAAGAGATAAGATTTTCTTTTGCAAGATTTTTTATTTCGAAGGAAGAAAAAGAGCGTATTGCAAGGCACAAATGGTTTTACAGTGTTATTTATTGTCCCTTCCCCGCAACTGGAAGGTTGCTTGACTCGCTGCTAACTTCCGAAACACTTAACGCAGATCTTTTTGATGCTCCCCCTGCAACTCCAACCGCTCACTCGCTGCTTACAAACTCCGCTTAGTGGCCAGGCTTGGAGCATTTGGAGCAGGTGGCCTGCCATTGCTTCCTGTAATATTATCCGATATGAATTCCGCAACATATGCAATAAGGTCAAAACATGTACATTGTCATATGACTGTTTGTCTTATTAAGATAATAAAACTTAACTTAATAGTCCAACGTCTGTTTTTGGCCATAGATGGTTTGGAATTGTTGACATTTTTCCATTCCCTTTCGTCGACATTGTTTATGTTTCTCAGTGAATGGCGAATTTTTAGTGGTGGACCAATAACTAAAAAATACTGATTGAAACGAAGTAAATTAGGAACATCCCCAGAAGATGTTGGAATGATGATAAAATTTCGGCACGGCAAATGCTTATGGAACATCTTTGATAATGATGTTAGATGTCAAATGTGTCTCAGTGTGAATAGCCTATTATGTTGAACGCTTTAATGAAATTTCAAGGTAAAATTGGTATGCCTGAAATCTATCGTTTTGATTTAAATAAAAATTAGACATCATAATTGCACTTCACATTGGTTTACCTCAACAATCGAACTAGATCAATCGATTTTTTTGTCATCGATTTGTGCTGGTGAACACGGCCAATGATCTTCCCATATTTTTAATGAAATATTTCTCTGAGAGTTAAGAAGAAATTCAGTAAATGTAATTTCCATTCCACCCTCTAATATCAACAATAATAACAAGTAAGAAAGTCCGTCAGGCTCTGTACCTGTGAAAGTGTATGCTCAATATGTATTTTGCGGCTGCAGTAGCAGCAGAAAGCAGCGCTGTGGCAGCGAACTTTGATTTACTCAGGACTTGATTATAGCTCTACAGATTTTTGGAGGATCGATAAATAATGCTGATTACTAAGTATGTCTTCAAGGTACAATCAAAACTGTGGGAGATATATAGGCAAGTTCTCAATTTCAACTAGTTTTGAAAAGTAAATCGAACGCAATTCCGCTTCGGTTTCGAATGAAATCACTAATAGCCTATTCACACTACAGTCCATCTACCGTTTACCGTCTACCGTCAAAGATGGTACGTAAGAACTTGCCGTGCCAAATTTTCTTAAAATATTCCACCGTCAGCTGGGGATGTTCCTATCTCATGCTGTTCCAAGCGATATTTTTGGGTCCACCACTAAATAATAGCCATTCGCAACTAAAATATACACAGACAACGTAGTTTGAATGTCAAAATGAAAATGCCGCGCAACAGAACACCAAATGAAATTTGAAAATATTCCCAAAACTGTTAATTCCGTTTATAAAATGCAATGTATTATTCACTTAATGTCATTAAATTATCTGCTTCGACTCAATTGCATCCAAATGCTTCGATGTACTGGGCAGACCATAAACATTTCGTATAAGTCCGTATCGCCCATATCGCCAATTTGTCGGATGTTTTCTAACACCTCGGCTATCCATCGAGGTATTATGTACTGCTGCTGTTAAGCAGAGGCCAATACAATTGTTAAATTTACAGAATTTTAATTTTTTTTCTTTTATAGCTGGCATATTTACATCATGTGGCAAGAAGAAGCCAATGATGGTGGACGGTAGACGGTAGATGGTGGCCATGTGAACACGAATTTCATTTTTCCACCATCTTCTCAACGTTCCGCCAAGATGGACTGTAGTGTGAATAGGCTATAAATCAATCAAATCATTGGTCCAAGCGCGATCGGCAGTAGATTCATAATAGCCTAATCACACTACAGTTCATCTTGGCGGAACGTTGAGAAGATAGTGGAAAAATTAGATTCGTGTTCACACGGCCACCATCATTGGCTTCTTCTTGCCACATGATGTAAACATGCCAGCTATAAAAGAAAATAATTAAAATTCTGTAAATTTAACAATTGTGTTGGCCTCTGCTTAACAGCAGCAGTACATAATACCTCGACGGATAGCCGAGGTGTTAGAAAACATCCGACAAATGGGCGATATGATCGATACGGACTTATACAAAATGTTTATGGTCTGTCCAGTACATCGAAGCATTTGGATGCTATTGAGTCGAAGCAGATAATTTAATGACATTAAGTGAATAATACATTGCATTTTATAAACGGAATTAACAGTTTTGGGAATATTTTCAAATTTCATTTGGTTTTCTGTTGCGCGGCATTTTCATTTTGACATTCAAACTACGTTGTCTGCGTATATTTTAGTTGCGAATGGCTATTATTTAGTGGTGGACCCAAAAATATCGCTTGAAACAGCATGAGATAGGAACATCCCCAGCTGACGGTGGAATATTTTAAGAAAATTTGGCACGGCAAGTTCTTACGTACCATCTTTGGTAGACGGTAAACGGTAGATCTTAGTGATAGGGTATTCACACTGAGGCACATTGACATTAACATCATGATCAAAGATGTTCCATAAGCATTCGTGCCAAAATTTTATCATCATTAAACTTCTAGGGATGTTCTATTTTACTTCGTTTCAATCAGTATTTTCACGATAGTTATTGGTCCACATAAAATTTGTCATTCACTGAGAAACATAAACAAGCAACGTTGACAACGTGTCAAGAGGTGGATATTAAATAATTTTATTAACTCAATAAGATAACGAATAGACAAGTACAGTTTTGACCTTTACATGATAATATTAGAGTCCTCCAAGGTCGGGGCACCGAACCCAACTCACTGATGTGTTAAGTAATGTTGTCCGTGTGAATCGCTATTCAATCTTCAAAAATTCTAGCGTTCCGAGAAGTCTCAGTGATTAGCCTATAAACGGTAGATGGACTGTAGTGTGAATAGGCTATAAGAGAAACAACCACAAATTCAAGCGAATTGATCGGAAATGAAACAGTCGAAAATGAGAGACGCACTTTTTCGTTTTGATTGGCACAGGCCAAATCTGGACACATTTAACAAAAAATTCTTTGTAAATTAATTAAAGACTTGAATGCAAATTAAATTTCTCTAAAAATTCCTAAATTGATCATAGAATTAAGGGAATTTCCTTTGATTCCACCGACCAACAAGCATTACTTTTCAAAACGAAAAACTTCTTCGTTTTTGTCTTGCAAGAACATGATTCAATTTCACTTTCGAAGTGGAATTGAGAACAAGCCTGATAATGACAATTCCAAATTTAGGGAGAGTGGCAAATTTTTAAAATATACTTGATCTGCCTGCAAGTATTAGGAGTATTCGTCCCATAGTTACACTTAGATCCCATAGAAACAAAATGTCGGATATCATGGTAAGCAATACAGAAACGGTAAAACCGGAACTGCAAAGTACCTGGTCAAGTAAGAATTTACAAATAAGAAGCAAGAAGGATTAACTCAGGTTACCGCAATTGAAGATATCATGGAAATCTCTTCCAACCAAATTCCAATCCAAAATCAATTCTCGATGTTCCAGAAATCTCTGTCGGTTGGTTTCAAATCTAATGTGTTTTGTCAGGAGATTTAGCAAAATTCACAATTTTGATAAGCAAAATTAGTTTTGGAAATGTAAACTACAATATTTTTGTGGATAGATTGCATCAAATGAATTAAATATATATTTTTTTTTAATATTAGAATTTGCGGCGAACAACTGAGCAAGAACAACTTAACAAGAACAACTGAACAAGAACAACAGAATACAAGAAATAAAAGAACAACAGAGCTGCTGAACAAGTGAACACTGAGCGATTTGAGTGAATTGACTCACTTAGAAAAAAATAACAAGTGAACATGTTCAGTGAAATGATCAACCATTACCCAACACTGGCGCGAAAATATTTTTAAAATTTTGCATTTTATTTAACTTAAATTTGAATTATAATTTAAAAAAGTCTTCATAAACATATAAATCAATTTAAAATTTCAATTAAACATACTAGAATAGTCTATTCACAACGGCCGCAGCTTCGAAAAATCTGTCAAAGGCGAGGCTGCGAGATTTTGTTTTCATAGGAAACAAGTCGCAAAATTCAAGCTCCAGTACCGCATTCATTGGTGTAATCATATAGCATGCATCAGATTATCGTTTCCGAGTGCTTTTGGCAACCATACTAGGTAGTAGCAGCTGCCATCTCTTTTTGAAGCTGCCTGTTTGGTGTGAACGCATGCTGCAGGTTTTCGCAGCTTCGACAATGCTGCGCTCAGTGTGAAAAGGCTATAAAATGGTGAAATTTTGTTCTAGAGATGGAACCCCGTTTTAGAGATGAGACTTTATATTGGACACAAGCCTTTAAACTTGATTTTCAAATAACATAAAGAAATCTTTTGAAGTGTTGTGACACCGAAGGATTTTTAAGCGTTTTCCAAACCAACCGAGGCCGAAATCTCTAGAGATTTCCAGGACACATTATTTAAATAATTTAATGTATTTCTTATTTGAAACAAAATTGTAACCAAAAGAAAAAAGAACACAACTTAAAACGAAAAAGGCAAAGCTACCTTCGTCTGTCCGAAGTTCTGATACATTAAAAACTTTCTCAACGGTTAGCGACTTCCAAAGCAGATCAGCTTAAAAACATTCAATATTACCCATGACCATGTTTTAGAGCTATATTATTAAAAACAAAACAGTTTTTCTCACTAATACCCATTTTCCGACCGAACATTTCAATGGCAGCTACAAGAAGTAGTCATCCGATCAGGTCAGTTCCGATATTAGAAAAAAAATTTAAAAAACCCACAATTTCAAAACAAGACAGTTCGGAGAAACAGACAGACGGACGGACGGACAGACGGACTGACAAAGCTCAATCGACTCAGCTCGTCATGCTGATCAAGAATATATATACTTTATGTTATAACATCACACACTATTCCCGGGGTAAAAAAACCCTCGTTCAAATTGCGAGTTAAACGATAAGAGGTTGCATTTTTTTTATTCATTTAATAATTTATTTTTATAACACAATCGATATTCGAATGCGGTAAAGTTAGAAAGTTTAAAAACCAGGTGTCTGCTGGTACTGTTTGGCTCCAGATTATGGAGGATTATTAGAAAATCTTCAAAATACATTGTGACATGAGGCACTGATAACACTGCTTGCAGGTATCCAGCTAAGAGCGGATCAAATAAAAACGCGAGCGAAATGGTCAAAAGGTACGTTTAATCTGAAGACCACCGGCTGTAGTTCTATATATAATCATAGCATACCAAATGGGCATTGATTTTAAGCTACTAACCCACTTTTGGTTGTCAGTCATTGACCAACTCGTTAATTGGTTTGCACTCGTGGTCAGTGATACTTATGCTTTCTGCAGTCAAAGAGCGAACAGTTTCACAATTTGAGTAGCCAACAGCAGGTAGCCCTACGTTGGAAAGTGGAGTGCATAGCACGTTCTACAAGTTTCATCATCATTAATGAGGCCGTTGCCCCATTAACTAATTCCAAGTTCTGGGAAATGGTTTATGGTAAGTAATTTTAGAAATTAACGCACGAGCAAACCTTGGGAGGGGAGAAAGACAATGGCTAACCTACCTTAGGGGCTTCCTAACTGGGCTAACATTGTTATTGTGTTGGTTATGGCATAACCCACAACACATTACGCACTTTGCAACTCAACTTAATATCAATTTGAAATCATCCTACAGTCACGTCTAACTACAATTAAGCTACTTATGTACTTATGCTGACTAAAGAAAAATCGATGGCTTTGATTCAAAGAGCCATACAGAGTGGGCATTGCAGGTGAGCCACAAAATGGACAATACAGCCCACTTGGATGAGTGCCAATTGCAACTCGTACTGCCACAGTGGGAATATGAATGCCATTTTGGTCACGTGTTGACAATCATTGTTATATAGAATGTAGCTGTGGGTGCTTTTAAAGTGAGCATTGTTGCAACTTTTTGGCAATCATTTAAATGGGTTTTTATATACTTTCAGGGTCAAACGGAAAAAGAAGAAATGTAAAATTGAAAATCAATATAAGTTTAAGAAATGAATGTTTGGGTAAAGTTGGTAAAAATTTAAAGCTAATGTCATATATAAGAATATATATATAGAAAAAAAAAAAAAAATTTTTTAGAAAACAGAAAAATGCAATGTTTAGGTAAGTTCTGTGAGCAAGTATCAGCAATATTCACTTCAAGAAATAAAGGCCTGTTCCCGTTTTCGTTTTCGATCAAATCAAGCGGAATCGGAATTGTTTAATGGTTTCGCTTCCAAACCCCGACTGTGTTACTCGGCTTTTAATTTCCAAACCCCATTTATCTTAATTAACCTTCTTGACGGCAAAAGGATTCGCTCTAATTCTTTGATATTTTCCAAGAAATCACAACTCTCAGCAATTCCGATCATTCGAATTCGGAAATGGGAAGAGGCCTGATAGAGTTTTTCTGAATACCCTGGTAGTTTTATAATCCTATATATACGGGGGGTGCCACAGAAACCTCTTCCAACAGTATTCCTAATCTTAAGTACCACGGAAATTTCTTTTGGTTGGTTTCAAATCTCCGGTGGTTTGTTAGGAGATTTAGCCAAGCTCTTTTTTCAGTAGCTCCCTCTGTGGCATACCCGATGAGTTCCCTCACGCGATAGCTGCAGCCACCTATCGATATTCATCGCACGCCTTCGAGGTGAAGCTTGTTCCATCGCTGACGTCGAGTCTCTTCCGCGAATTCTGCCAAAGTTGCTTCGATCATATTCAATTTGTTGTATTTTGCAAGTAATATTATTTAATAAAGTTAGTTATAAAGATAACTAAACCTCTGTCAATGGTGGCGCCATCTACTGGACAGGCAGCGGATTAAGGGCTGCAAGTTATACTTACATATATGACTTAAATTTAAATTATGATTAAAAAATGCATCATGAAACATACAACACAATCAAAATTAATCAGTTAAACATCAAATTATGCCATAATTAAACAAGAGAACATTTTTGGAGAGAGATTCAGCCCAGTTTTTAGAGATGGAACATCCATTGGAACATCTGGTGCTCTAACTACAATTTCTAATAAGAAAATGAAATCTCTATAAGCTCTGTTGAGAGATTTACAAACCAACAGTCGGCAAAATCTCTAGAGATTTCTGTGGCACCCCCGATGACCTTCTTCTTAAGTAGGCAAAAGTTTTGTAATTTGGGGGATTAAGTTTGGTCCAAATCCGATAAGAAATTACAATTTTATTACAGAAATTGAATTGAAAACAAGGTTTTAATATTTTCAACAAGTTTTTGAACCAGTTTGAAGCTGCACGCTTAGAAACTCGAACTCTACTGGTTGTTGGGGATGTGTTTACAGCAGGGCTTTATCCCGAAACGAATTTCGGTTCCGGTAACGGTACGACCCGAAATAGATGTTTCGGTTAAAGGTTCGCATTAATTTCGGTTTTTCACGCTATCGGTTCGATACGGTACCCGGATTTTTGTTTCCGGTACTACCGGTACGTACCGATAGAAGTAATTCTTTTTTTAATACTGAAAAAAATTAACTTCTGAGATAAATCTAAATCATTTTATTCCCATTTAATAAAACGAATCAAAATTAAAAAAAAAAATGATACTAGATCCGATGGCGAAAATAAAGCAAATTAAAACCAACCTATAAAGCCAAGTAATTTTTATTTCCAATCCCAAAACACCCAAATTCTAATCTTGATCACATACTTTTTCTTTTCGGTTCCCCTTCACATATCATTCGTCCAGTTTTAAATATATAATACAAGCGTTTATACGGTCGCTGGGCCGCTTTCTGCCAATGAAACAGCTGTATGACCCCTAGCCTCCTTTGTGTTGTGTTGTGTTGTGTTCCTGCTTTAGGCAAACATAGAGACCTAGGAGCCAGCGTACTATTGATGGTTTAAAAATCCTAGTGATTTCTGTGGAACCCCCTATATTATGTATTATTAGTTTTCGGAATTTTTTACGACCACTATATAGAATTCTTGTGATTTGCACCCTTAACCTTCTCCTTTGAAGTACTTCTTGGTTCTGCGTATTCTTAGTAAATTTTTAGCCATATGTATGCACATTTTTGGTTTGCTGCCAAAAACAAATCAATCTAGTAAGTTAAGCGCCCTTTACAATATGCGAGATTTTCTTGCAAGTGTCATTTACATAGGGGTGCTTAAATTTTATGACTCCTAAAAAAGTTACAAGATCCTAAAAGCGTATTGTGATTGTTTTATTTTTTTTGCACTACAATCGATGCGCTCTGCAAAGGTAAAAAACGAAACCGTACCGGTACCAACGTTTCGGTTTCGTTCCAGTTATATCGGTTCGAATAATAACGGTAAAAACGGTTTTCGGTTCCCAACAAAAATTTGTTTCGATTCCGGTTCCGGTACGCGGTTCGAAATTTTTTGTTTTGCTAAACAGAATTCCAGACCGGACAAGTAAAGTGAGTACCAGCTAAAATTTAATTTTAAATTTTTTCCGATTTTTCCAGTTTCGACAGATACTACAGTTTATTACGGTTATTACGGCTTCCCTCCAACTTACATCCATCCACCAGTCCGAATTATCTACCTCTTAGAATTTCTGGGTTGACACTAGGATCGCCTGGTTTCGCTGCTTTGGATGCTTACCATATACAATTGGTTCAAAAAATTTTCAATTGCCTAACATCCATATAGCTTTGGGGCAAAACAAGTTTTGAAAAATCCATTTCATTCTGTCCTTATCAATCAAATTTACTATATTTATAACAAAATGTACACTCCTGTTTTGATAGGCACACAAAAATATATCCATTCTTATAAAAATCAATAACAATTATTAATGCATAATTCTAAACAGGCCAACGAACTGCCACTGGGCCGTGTCAATTATTATGGCTTAAATATAGAGGAACCTTTCACGTAATTACCATTTATAAGCCATCATGGCCACCAAAGCTGCCTTCAATTAAAAACGCTCACTACAGTTTGTACGTACACAGCAGACCTAGTCACACGCAGCACAATAAACTCAGCGAACGCTTCACTTGGCTAAACTAAAAACAACATTTAAACAATAACCAGAAGACAAAAAGACTGCGAAACCGTCAATCTGAATCTTGTGCACGCGTTCAGTTTGAGAATAAAAAGTGAACTGAAACGCAAATCACTTGACTAAGAGAAATACATAAAAAAAAGAAAGAAAAAAGCGAAGAAGATACCAAAAAGAAGCACACAAGAGTAACAACCAAAGAGTGTGGTGGGGGACGGCCCAGTGGGGGTAATTTACCAAAGCTGCGCACTTGCATTTCCTTATTCCAACCCCCCAAAAAAATGCATAAGAAAATATGAAAACAAAAACAAGCCGTAACAGCTGTTAAAGGAACAAACGGAAGTGGAACCAAAAACAGCTGCCCAGGTGGGGTGAGAAAAATGTTTGTCAACTTTTAGTTTGTTTCTTACTATTTTCAGTGTTTAAACTTGTATTTTGGAATTGTCTTGGATCATACCTTAACTATAAGAGTGGCTTTCAAACTGTAAGTGCATTTTAAACTGTGGTCTGTACATCAAACTGTATGACCCAAACTCAATTTTTAAACCTTTTCTTTGAAACTTTTAAAATTGTAATTTTACATCACCAAATAATGTTCTCCTTTCGAACTCAAACTCAAAAATGGTATTGAATGACCGTGAGCTAAAGGTGTGCGTGAGCAAATATGAAGAAAAAACTAAGCGCTTTGTTTTTGTAGCTTTAGTGGGTTACGTCTCCTTGTTTCATATGCGAAGTTATGTAAGAAACGCTGGGCTATAAAGTCAAATACTAAATTCGGAACTGCTGTTCTTGGGTATAAACCTTAAATTAACAATGGTTAATGTTTTGTTTAAACCTTAGTTCGGTTAACATTTAACATTTTGGGGGTAACTTATTACCTCATTAAAAAGGCAAATGGATAACCTCAACATTTTTTAATCTTTGGAGTCTTAAAAAATTTACCTATATCAACTATATATTCTATTAGGCAGAAAAAAAAACCGTAAAAATTCCGGGCTCAACAGTATTGGTTCAAGTTCAGTTTACAATTCTTAAATTAAGCTAAGGTCCCACAGGAAAATAATTTGCCGACTTACGACTTTTTGTATCATCCAATTATATCTTGCTCTGATACCGCTATCAAATTTTAAGCTTAAGTCCATTTATGCCTGGAATTCTTTAGGTTCGCGCTAGAATCCCTCAATCATCTCTTGGTACCTAAATGAATAGGGATTCAAATACTTTTCTCACGCAATAAATCGTCCAATTTGCGAAGATCGTTTAAATTGCTTTAATTTGTTGCATATTGTATAATATTCAACCTGGCCTCATTGATTGATTTTTGGATCATCGAAAACAAGTTAAGGAATTACGCTAAAAACCTTCAACAACATTCTCCAAATAAAGGGTGGTAAAAGAGGGATTTGTCAAATCAAAGTTAGCAGAGGTCGCAAAAATCGGTCCCCCGTTTGCCTGTGTCAGAAAACGACCACATTGAAAAGAGGTACCAAAACAACCTTTAACTACGCTCTCTGCCTCTCTTTGGTTGTGAGAGGAGACAAACACATATTTTTTTTTCTGTCAAGTCTATCTCGGGCCCTTTTGGCAAAATTCACGCATTCAAAAGCACTTATTTGTATGTATGCATCGGTGTGTAAGCTTACAGCCTAGGCTCGGCTAACAATAAGAATGTATTCGACAAACTATATGCGCTCTCTCGTTCTCTCTCACACTGATTCGCTCTCTGCTTATGCTAAACTCTAGCGCTCTCTTAAGTCTGCTACCTTTTGAACTAACTTTTTTCCAATTCCGTCATCGATAAGCCCGCAATTTATGACCGATTGACTGAATTGGGCCTGGTATGGGGTTGCTCTCAGACCTGCTCAACCACAGCCCCTGAACAGTGTGCGAAATTGCAGCTCACATTCGGTTGAGGGAAGCCCAAGTGACTGAGGGAAGCCTCAGTGACGTTTGCAGAGCAAAGTGAAGATTGGGTTGAGAGTTATTTACGAGCTATGAAAGTTAGACTTCGTGTGAGTCTTCCCCACTGTATAGTCAAATTTCTGGATGTTTTCAACAGATTACTAAATGCTCCTTTACATTGTATTCCAAACGTAAGCTTCTCCCTATGTTATCTAACCTCTCCCTATTTGGCAAGGACCTTGACATAATCAGCTGACTCTTCGATAGTAAATCCATACTTTTAGCGGAAAAATTCTGATCTTGTCCAGGCGAATGGCGAATGTTGTAACAGCGACTTCAACAATTGTGACGAATGCAGATCCACATGAACATGCACAGAACGAATGTGGTCGAGAATAAGCAAGTGGTGCAAAGCTGTAAAACATATTTGATAAGACTTTGAAGTTTTTTGAATGTTTCTTAAAGTTCAATTTTAGTGCAAAATGCTAACGAAAGTGTTTTCGGAACCCTAAACAGAGGGATAAAAACCTGTTCAGAAAATAAGTTGCCTTCAACTTAAAATAAGAACAAGATGTCAAAATTTTTGACAACAAATGTTCCAAATGTTCTTGAAATGAGTAAAGTTGTACTCAGTCGGACAATACTTGCTTTAACCGGTTTTTGGCAGAGACAAAGAGTGAGAGTTGGCTCTCTTTTTTATCTCTCTCCTATTTATTTTCAACTCATCCCTTTGTCCTAATAAAGTAAGCAATAGCTTAATGCGCTAACACGCCATTTTAGACGTTGTTTGTTAAGTACAAAAGGTACCGGGTTCGATTTCCAGTCAAGCCCGAAAAATAATTCTGTGTTTTATTGAAAGACATAAATGAACCAAATCGGGTAGACCAGTAAAAGGTAAATTTTTTACTCGTCGAGGTCTAGGTATATTAAGTTGTGCAAAAGTATGTAACAGGGAGAAGGTCTCCGACTATATATATTCTTGATCAGCTCAACGCGAGTCGATATAGCCGTCCGTCGTCCGTCCTGTCGTCGTTCAGAAATGGTAGAGATAGAGGTTTGACTGTATGGGACAAATGCTTCTTATACTTGCAGGCAGATCGGTTTATTTTCAATTTTGCCACGCCCCTCCCGCCCCGCAATTTGGAAAAAACGTCTATCTCCACAGTTTTGTAGATGATGGTTTGTACCTTCTAGGATATAGTTAGTAATAGTATTATTTTGCGGAATGATAAAGATCGGATGAGCGGTTCTCGTTATGATCGAAGGTGAATTCCCCGCCCCCTCGGAAAAAGATCTGCTTTATCTCCTCGGTATCGGTTTGTGGCTTGCCGACTTCTTTTTATATTTGTTTTTAACATGTTTTGACAACGCCCAAAATTGCTCAGTAAGGTTTGCCATTTCACCATGAAGAGACTAACAAACTAACAGCACTTGCAAATCATTGAATTTTATTTAAAAAAAATCCTCGTGCTCTGTGAGAAATGAATTTTTTATCGAAAAATAAAAGTCTTACAGCGTCGATTTAGGTCAACAAAACGAATTTGCCTTGGCTGAAGAGCAGTCAGAGGCAGTTCAAGAGTTGCCAATGCACCCTGAAAAATTTACAGTTTGGTGCAATTTGTGGGCCATCCGCATCATTGGACGGTCCTTTTTCAAAAATAATGAAAATCGCAACGTTATATTCAATGGAGCAAAGTATCGTGCCATGATTACCGACTTTTTTCGCCCAAAATGGAAGAATTGGACTTGGTTGACATGTGATTTCAACAAGACGGTGCCACATGCCACAGGGCAAGCAATTGAGAGGTGAGTTTGGTGAGCAATTAATCTCACGCTTTGGATCACCGTTTTTGGTAACGTTTGTGCTCATCTTAAGTCCAATGCTATCGGATTTTGCTCTCTGTGTATCAGAAAGCGAGCTATTCGAGGGAATGCAGGAAATAAATGTGAAATAGCAGCTGGTTTGAATTATAGGTTGATTGGAACTTTAGGTCTAAGCCTATTGCCTTACAATAATACCTGAATAAAAGGGTTGAATGATCTAGTAGCGACGTCGATACACCGACTGTATACGAGCTTACACTGCTCTCTTTCGCAACAACAAACAAGTGCTAACTCAGAGCGCTCCGTCTTTTGCAACACCGAACAAGTGTTAAATGAGAGCGCTCTCGCGTGACTAAACACACACACGCATTGCCAAAATGAGCATGTGTGTTGGGCCGGCCACTGATCTAGTCCAAGCCCAGGTACCTGGACCCACAATGCATTGTTCAACTATCTTTAAGCAATACCTGAAAATACCTTCAGCTTAATGTGACTTTTGTTCCCGCACAGTTGACATCAAACCAGTGGCTTTAAAACTGTAGAGTGTCACAAACTGTAAAAGCAACTTCAAACTGTATTTATGAAACTGTAATGGTAATTTGGTAATTTTAAGAGCAACTGCAAGAAGCAACTCAAGCTCTAGTGACTCTCAATCTGTGATAGCAGCTTTAGCAGTGCTCAACAAACTGTAAATGTTTTTAGCAGAATGTAAAAATGTCTTTGAAAACAATTCAAATCTATTTTGAGCAGGTAAGTTATTTAATCACCAGTTGTTTGGTTGTTTTAGGCAATGTTTAAAATGTTAATAATTTTTATTAAAAAAAGTGTCAACTACTTTGACCCACAGGCCTCTCTACCTTTGCTTTGTTCAACCCACTCAGTTTCGTAATATTGTTTCCCCCCTAAGTGAGTTACATAGGTCACCAGCGGCAAACCAAAAATCAATAAGTCAAGCCAACAAACCCACCCGCTACATTTGCCCGCAACTTACCATATTGCGCGACTTGGTGGCAGAGGTGTTCATAATGTTGTTGTCCATTTGCTTAGCCAACGTTGATTCCCCTAAGGACTCCTTCTCTGTTAGGGACATACATTGAGTTGCACTGCATAGGCCATGAGCTGCATCCGCTTCCGTTTTAGCCGCCGTTTTGTGGCCTAAATTGTTCCAGCTGCGGTTCCGAGTCAATGGTATAAAACGTGCTGACGATTCGAGCTTGGCGCGCGTACTAAATCCTCCTCCTTCGCCGGCGTCTAAGTCGAACGCTTGTTGTGGGTTTCCGCGCAGACGCATGGAAGCGGAGCGACGGAATGGAACATCCAACGGATGTGGTATGCGTGTGGGTGACGTCTCATCCTTTATCGTTATCGATGACGTCGTCATCTCTGAAAGTGAAATGCAAAAACAAAAAAATTATGAAAATGCAAATTGCGAATTTACTTTCGAAAATCTGAGCAATTTCATAATTGAATGCTCGATTTAAACGACTTCATTAACTTAAATGCTCTTGCCGACTAATTAAAACTTTCTTCAGCTAGCAAATTAATGATTATCTGGCTCCCCACTTATTGTGCATTGTGCACTGGGCAACTCAATGAAAAGTGAAATTAAATCAGTTTCCAACAGTTTCCATCTGGGAGGAAGACATGCAACCGCAATAATTACGAAATTTGCTCGTCGAGAGATCATTTTCGATTGTGGTTCACCGTTGCGGGTTTTTTTTTTTTTTTTCTAATGAAGTTGTCTAGATCTGTCCCTGTTCTAGTTGCAACTAGATGAGCTGAAACAGTTGTGCATACATTTGACACTTAAGTATGGGCAGACGGGGTGAGGAGCTATCGTAATAAGTAGATAACGAAATTGAAATGATATTCTGTGGCAATTTTGTGGCCAAGATGTCAATATGACACCCGGTGGCTTATTTAAGGTTTTGATTTAAAGGTTATTATACTGCTAAGTCTAGACTGATGGGTTAAGAATTAATTGTGAGAATAAAGACAACAATAGATTTGGAATTTAAAGTAAATTTAGCTTTATTTAATTTTATGCGGAACAACTCAACAGTCTGGGAAATCGATACGCTTATAAAGCTGTACCTCATAAAAAATAACAAATATCAAATTTTACAATTTCGAAGTAAATTTAAGTTTCTTATATAAAATTTTAAAAAAAATCTTTCATAGAATTTTCTTCTCAAAAACTATTTTAAGTCCTAACAGAGATCTTCATTATTTATGTCTTTTATATTAAATTCAGTGTTTAAAACACTAAAAATTAAAGACTTACAGAATGATTTGATCTCAGTATTATAATAGTATCAAATGAATTTGCCGCAACTATTTCTTAAAATGTTAAAAACTCATATAAAAATAACTCAGTATACAAAGGTATTCGGTGTCAAAAGTTTTGTGAGTTATTTTTATATGGTGTTTTTTTTTGTTTTGGCAAAAGGTTATACTAAGCTCTTAAATGATGTTCGTTTCTTTGCATTTTTAATAGATTCACGGTAGACTGGCTTGATAGATTCTTTATGATCTTGTTCTTATTATATTCTATACCATTGATACCAACTAGACCCAAAAAAATTGGAAGGTATTGGAAGGTAGTAAAAACCCGTGTTTAAGTTTGGTCTGATTGGCTAAGGTTTTTTTGTAATAGACTCCTGATCGTTTCATATTTGATTGAAACCCTATTTTTTTTCAAAACCATATCTTATAAACTATTTGGAATTTTACTTTACCAACTCCTAACCAAGGCTCTTAACCAAGTCTACAAAAAACGTCTTTGGACCAGCCCAAAAAAATGACTTCATGCTTAAAATAACCAAAATGTAAAAAATATCAACCCTTTGTTTTATTTTTTGGGAAAATTTTTAATAAATTAATGTTCTTGTTTACTATTTTTGAGTGGTATCAATACAAACTTTTAATTCTTGTTCGCATAAATTAAAAATATAACTAGGGGCAAAGAAAAGTTGGGGCAATAATACCCTTCACCATCGAACACATTGAAGAATAATGTTTAACTTAAAATTGTAAAATCTTTGACTTCCTAGGTGTTGCATCAAGAATATATTAGCATACTGATATCTATATTCATTCCTTTACGATGGTGGAGACAGAAAATTTTATTTAGTGACTATAAAGACAACTGAAATAACGATGATGAAGATGAAAGCGATGTGTCTTGGGATTGCCTATCGAGCTTAGATGACGAAAATGACACGGACGGTGAACTATGTGGAAAGGTATTGAGAATATTAATAAAAAGCCAATTGAAATATTAAAGCTATCAAAATTCAAAACCTTTTTTTTTTTTGTCTGTATAATAAAATATAAAATATATAATATAAAGCTTAAAGCCTAGTACGGAGGGCGTTCGAATTTTTCTTCAAGGAATTTGCCTGATATTCCTTTTTTTGGAATCTAAATGGCAGTGTGACCAGATAACCTAAAAAAATAATGAAAACGGAAAATACTAAGGGCCGATTTCACATCTTCACATAAACTAACAAATAGCGGTGTCATATCTATGACTATCTGACAAAAAGCAGCTATCTGGGAGAACAGAAATCGGCCCTAAGTGATTTAAATAAAGTGAGGCACAAAACACAACATGGAGGCAGTTGCAATTGCGGTAGTTGTCTAGTATAGGCCCCTTATCTCAGAAAATTTTAATAAAAATTTCTTCGATGGACCGCGAATTATAAAGAATTTTCATGCAAAAAATTCGCGGGAGTTTTACATGGTTTCTTTTTAAAACGAATTTTGAAGTTTTAATTTCATCAAGGTCGAAGGGAATTTTTTTTAGAATTTTCGGGGTAAGGTGAGTTATTATAATGAAGAATGTGATCAATTGGATTAGCCTGTTTCCAAGAATATAATAGTCTGTACGGGGCCGGATAAGTCCAATCATCATTGTTTCATCTGCAATTCGAGCACAATAAGAAAAAAAAGAACCACTCAAATACAAAAAACTAAAGCAAAGTAAGATTGTTTCAATCAATCCCGGGGGGCTTCCGGGCCCCAAAAAAAAATATTGAAAAAAAAAGAATAAATACCACCGTTTTTTATTCCTTGGATGGGACGGATGACCTCGAGCCGGAATAATCAAACATTTGGATTTACACGATCCGGTCGCTAAAAGCTAGTTTCCGTTTGAAAGTTGAAGTTTTAACTCTGCAAAAACTCTATCACATTTTGGCATTGCGTATGTGTGTGTAGTCACAGACTCAAAATTAATTTGGCTCGGCCGCATCGATTGCGAAGCAGCAGAGCAACGGTTGTTTTTGTATGCACAGTAGATAGCGACGCACCGACCCCTGGTCTAAGCTATCTATCGCTAAACAGCTAATTGTTATTCGATAACATTTGTAACAGCCAAAGCAAATTAAGCATGGAAACCAAAAGTGAACATTTGCCGAATAAAAGAACGCAATCCAATATCGAGCAAGGCCAATCGCTAATCTACGCTGAAGACGCATATAAAACATTATTGTTCCCTTTAAATTTGCAAGAGACATATAAGAAAGAGAGAGAACAGAGGTCCGCAGGTTCGCACGTGGCAGCAAACAAAACCTTCGCTCGGAATGAAAGAGAGGAGAAGATCGCATATGAATTTTTTGTTACTTAAGGTAACCATAAGGTATCCGTGAACGCAATTCGCGCGAGCCATTAACATCGAGTGCACCGCTTGCGAAATGGGCTTGGGCACCCCTGCAATAAATGAACGACAGTGTTAATGATTGATATGTTGAGAATAAAGAAGTACCACATGGAAGTTGACCATTGGAGGCTGATGACAGTAAAATCAAAACATTCATTAGTGGAAACCAATGTTTTTCAATACAAGGAACTGCCCGGAAACATAATGAACTAGAAAGCCACCTAAAAAAACTTTAATGCGTAAACTAGCTCGTTAATTGGATACTGCCGAGTTTAAAGAGAATTTCACTTAACAAAAATTAATGATAACGACCATTTTTGAAACTAATCAAAATAGCTGGTTGAATAGGGGGTTATATAGCATCAAGCAAACATTTAAGACAAATCTCGAGCTACAAACGTTAGACAAAGTCACTCACAATATGGTGCCAGCTACAGTAATAACCTTAAGATTTTCTTTGCCAATTCCTCAATTTATAAGAGAAAATTAATTTGTAAGATACAAAATGTTAATAGATTTCTAATTTTTTACCAAAAAATACATGTTCTTCAAATAATTCTGATAACATAACGTAATTCTTCTACCAATATAAAGCATTTAATTTAACGAGAAGAAGTTCTGCTACTTCTATAGGCAAAAATATACCAAAAATCATGTTAAGAAATTTAATGTACAAATTCAAGACGACCTCCTAAGCCAATTAATAAATTATGTATAGTAGGCACATCTTAAATTAAAATTAAAACTTCCCCTAAAAGTGTATGAACTTAGTCGTCTAATACAACTGTTGGATATCACAAGTTTTACACAAATTAAATTAAAAATCTCACATTATTTTCATTAAACTGCCGTTAAGACATTTCCCATAAGAAAGAAACAATAATGATCCAAAATTACTAAAGCCGAAAATAAATGTTTCACTTTTTAAGTCTCGTCTTCGTGTGTCTCTGGCCCCACTAATTATCTGCTCTTCCAGCAGCGAAGAGCAATTAGAGCCACTATCATCACATTTTGTGTAAAGTATTTCCGCTCATTTCTTTTTTTTTTTTTGGAGCCAAAGCAAAGGAAGGAGGGGTAGCCCATAAAAGGTCAATTTCACAGCTGAGCAAACGTGTTTCTTTATTTTGCTGAATGCACATATTTTCGTTAACAGTTGTTGTTGTTGTTTTTGCCACGTTATTTTTTTGCAGCAGATCCATTTAAAGAGATTGGTGATTGAATGAACTGACAAGGTCAATGATATGAACGTTGATGGATATCAAAAGACGTGAACCAATTTGATGGAAAATACTCCCCTCTAAATATTGAATCAACAACAAACCAAAAGTTCTCTGAGCACAAAACCGCCTCTAACTCTGCTCTCTTATCAACAAAAACACAAAATCGTGTGCTGTTTCAGGTTCTCTGATAAGCGCAAAATATATGTAAAAAAAAGTTGACACTCAACACTTTTTTGTCACCTTATATACCTTTTGTTTATATATTTTGTTTTGAAACGTCACCAATTACATAAACTATTTAACAACTTTTACAACTAGTCAGAACATTTAGTTAATAAAATACTTTTACTTCTTTTTTTTTTGGTTATTGTAAAATGAAGCGCGTGTTGAGAGCTCAGCGAGCGACAAACTGCAACTGAAGCCAAATGGAAAATGTTTGCTTGGCTGTTTTGGAAAAACTATTGTTAAATTACCACAGACGGAAAATGGAGTGGTGTGTTGCAATCACAGCTCCAATCTGCAAGACCCACTTTGACTTTGTCCGCCCTCTGATGGCATTTTAAATGATCTTTGGGGCAAATCTTCTGTCTTTGGTACCTTTGGGTGAAAGGCCAAAAAAAAGTTTAGTGCATTTAAATTGGCATAAATTATTGTTGCTGTTGTTTTACCGGGCGACCTCATTACAAAGCGGGAATTTCTCATGGGCAATGAAAAAGATGTTGGTGAATAAATTTGTGGTGTTCAGTCTTGCGGAACGGACAATATTTTTGTTTTTTGGTATTATTGCAAACGCTGAACATTGTAAATATTATTGTACTTTGATAAAAAAAAGAAGCAGAGAATGTACAAATTAAACAGACGTATCGAATGGGTTTCAAATTGAATTGAGCGCCAATTACCTTAGTCGCTCTGTGACTCGTTACGCACAAGTACTCGTGGAAAGAGGCACATCTCTAGGGCAATTTGTTTCCCCCCCTCCGCGGCTAAAAAAATTAATTTTTTCCCGCCCCAAAACCCTTGGGCTGCCAAAACAGCTTTCTCAGAAGAAATTTTTCAAATTTCTTTCATCCCTCCTAACATCCCCTTGTTTACAGTTATTTTATTTTTTTATCACATCACAATTTATTTCACTTACTATACTCACAAACCGAGTTTCCAGCCAATCAGGTGAGATATAGTTTTTTGCATGCAGAACTTTTCCCGGACATTTTCCTCAATGGCGGGTTTTCCAAAATCGAAAAAACACGTGCCGAATTATGTTTGCGTACTATGCTTGCAAAACCAAGTTTCAAGTCAATCAGATGAAAAAATATATTTACCATACAAACTTTTTCCGACGCTGTTCCGACTTTTCTGGGTCGGACACACAGCTACTGTTGAATTTTTATATAGATCTTTGAAAATGAGTTTGAAACTGATCGGATAATAAACAAAAAAGTTTCATACAACAGTTTTCCGTGAATTTTCGGACTTTGGGGATAGATTTCCCTAAATTTGAAAGTTACATTTTTTTACGTTTAGTATGTGTAATTTTGAAAATGAGTTTGGAGCTAATCGCTGGCAACTAAAGTTTCGCCCATACAACCTTGACCACCCACTTTCCACCCAGGGGCGTGAATTTTCCGGAAGATTGGTATGCAGTTGTTGTTGAATTTTCATATAGATCTTTGAAAATAAGTTTGAAATTTACGGAGAAAATACAAAAGTAAAAGTTTCATACGAACAGTTTTTCGCAAATTTTCCACATTTCCCGGCAGAATTTTTCAAAATCCGTTCTTAGTACTCACTTTCAGCATAAGATAAAACTACTGTGAAAAGCTCAGCTTCCTATCGTTTATAGTTTAGGCATTGCGGCAGTCACCAGTCAGTGAGTCAGTCAGGTGGAACTCTTTTATATTTATAGATATTAAAATTCCATTCGAACAATTCAGGATTTATTTGAGCATCTTTATCTTATATAATAGATTACACCTTATTACAACAAATAACAAAAAGAAATGCCTTCATGTTTATTATTGCTCTGCCACCAAATTGAAAATGGCCATCGTGGCGCGAAGGAAGAGAGTCAGACGCACATGTCCAGCAGTCGTGGGTTCGAATCATGGCCTGACTCGAGCGAAAATTTTTTCTATTTTTTTTTGTTTTCAAATTGTATTTTTTAAACAAATAAAATTTTTGTTATTCTTCGATATCAAGAAAACACACTTCTAGTAAATATTTTCAATTCATGAAAGATGAAAACCTTAGCAGCTCTATTGTTTCGGTTTGTGTATTTATACAAATTTTTAAAACAGATTTTAATATTGGTTTTCATGAGTGCTAGTATCGATTTACAAAAAGTCTTGAACACTCCATTCGGAAAAGTTTTACACTTTTTTATTCTCGAAAATATGCCAACTACAATTTTAGCGTTTACGAAAGATGTACAAGAAATTCCTGTTGTTTTTTTATGAGGTGAGCGTGGGGATAGGTATGCTTAGCCCTTTATAAATATTTACTTATCATAGTCCTTTTGTTTATTTGTTTGACTCCGTACATAGCAAAATTGAATCTTATGTGCGAACCATTTGGGCACCTAGTGACGCAGCGCATGACTGCATCGAAATGGGGCATACCGATTTTCCAAACTGAAAGTCATTTGCGAATTCATTACTTCCCAGTAAATTTAAATTGAACATAAATTCGTTGCACATCGCCAAATTTCAGAAAAATTCAGGTCTAATTGAACTACAATATGGTTATTTCGATAGTTCTCAGAAAAGACTATTACCAATCTAAATTTTCCCGAGAAGATAAAATCATTATCACATAATACCTTAGTATTTCGACCCAAAAAGATATTGACTTGCAAAACCTTTGTTTAAAAAATGGTACTCCACCATAATATTATGATGAATATTTAAATCTGCAAAATTCGTCAAATTTAAAAGTCTCTTTGGTTGAGAGCGACGAAAAAGACGATTTATTTACTTTGTTAAAATAAGACTTTGTTAAAATGAAAATTTTCTTTAATTTAGTTTTATAAGTACATACTTGAAATAAAAATCAAAAATATTTCATTTTTCATTGATCTTTCATTAAAAATATTATTTTTTATTTTTATATATTTTTTACAATTTGACCTATTTTACAAATTATCGTAAATGCCAAACTTGATGATGCACATAAAAAATTTGTGTGCAAAAACATCGTATGTGCCAAAAATGAGTTATTAGGAAAAAGATAAGTTTTTTCACAAAAATAGTTATGAGTTTAGTTAAATAAATTGGTAAATGTCGCACATCTATAGATTGGTAGTGATGTTGCCAGCCATCGCATCGAAAAGTGGAAAAAAAACCTCTCCTGTAAAATTTGGTTTTTGGCACATACGATTTTTTCGCGCACAGGGGTCGATATGGTAGGAGCAACAGCTTAATTGGCAGCGCTGTTCCCGATTTCATCGCGCTTTTAAAAGTTATAGCCTAAAAACTATAAAACACTTAGATTTTTTGCGCATTTACCATTATTAATTCTTGTAATTGGAAAATAACAAAGTAGTAAGTGTGAAACAAAAGAATGGATTATTTGACACACATTAGTGGTATTCCTGAAAGTGATTTGCTTTCGATTTGATTTCGCGAAACAGCTGTTCACAGCTGAAGTTCTGGGACACCGACGGATTTTTCGAGCGTTTCGCAAACTAACCGTGGCAAAAATCTCTAGACATTCCCGCCAGCTATATTCTAAGGGCCACACACCATCTCTAGCCAAGTGTAAACATCTCTGTCTAAAATACGATAGTCGATAACAAATCGATTCATATTTACATGTAAATATCACATCGCTAGCACAAGTAAAAAAAAACACACTATTTGTTGCTTAATTTTATACAAACTTAAATAGAAATTACTGAATAACAAAGTTGACTAATCATAATCAAACATGTCCCATCTGATTCAACAAAGTAAGTACCAGGTGGCCATAACAAAACAGCTAATCCAAGCCGACATCTACTGTGTCTTGCTTGTTATACAATCCTCAAATAATTTTCGTATTCCTCTGACAGCCCTGCCTCTGACCAGCACACGTTCACCTTTGCTGCAGTTCCTGCGTTATCGTGGCAAAATTAATATACAGCGACCCAAGGAGCCGCACTATGAACGTGCCCGTGTCATTGCCGTCACCCAGCCTAAATATCCGGAGCCACCCAAGGCACTTACCTGCTTTCAGAAACGTGCCCAACGCTTCAAGATCCAACTTGAGAATCCCTATAATGACATCATTGCAAGGGAAGTGCGCAACTGGCTGGATCACTCCCCTTTGGTGGCCATATTCCACCTGAACTCCATTACCGCCGATGAGATATTCCGAGTTCGCGTTCTGCTGCATAAACAGAATATGCACCTGAAGTCATATGGAAGTAAGATCATAGCAAAAGCTGTTGCCGGCACCGCCTATGAAGCTATAATGCCATTGTTCCACTCCAATCACTGCATTGTGTTCTCCCCGGATCAGCAAAGGGTGGCCTCCTTGTTGCGCATCACTCGAAAAGTGCCGCAAATGGTGCTCCTCGGTGGCATTGTGGAGCAGACTCTGTTAAGTCGGAATGAGCTGGTGGCGTATGCCCAAATGCCCAGCCTGCAGGCGGCACAAGCACAGCTGGTGCAAACACTTAACCTGGCAGCTGGTCAATTGGTTCAGCACCTTCAGGCGCATCAAGGAAATCTGGTGCGAGTGCTGGATGTACATGCCCAGGGCAGCGAACAAAAGGAAACTGAATCCGAGTCATAAATTGTTTAATGTTAAATAACAACAAAAGCGAAAAAACGATTAGTTTGTTTTTCATACTAAAAACTAGAAACTATCAACTTGGATCTCTAACTCTAGATTGCACTTTTCCAACGGGCCTGAAACTTCTGCTGGAATGATGGCGTCACTTGCTCGTCTGCCACTTTAGGAGCTGATTGTTGTCATTTGATGCCAGCGCTGGCGGCAGTTGAAGGCCAAATTAGCCAAAGCTTCGGCAGCATCCAGTTCGTCCTTATGATGCAAGGCTGCCAAGGCAGTGGCATCACTGGTGAAGATCAATTGACTCTGAACCGGTCGCTCCAGTCCATTGTTGTTACCGCTAACGCCGCCGCCGTTTTTGAGCCTGTCAAGTGATTTCATAAGATTATTATATCCAAAAGGGAATGCACACCACCTACCTGCTCGTGTTCCACTCAATGTGATAATTGTTACGGTCTGGCGTGAATCGGGCGGCACTCTCTAGCCACTTATTCAGTTGAGCTCCGTCCTGTGTCTTGCTGTCTCTTAGATACTTTTCCATCATTTGATGCTTGTACTTGGCCTTGCCCGCCGGCACAGTGGGCCACACCCGTTGGCTGCTTGGTTCCGTAACGGCCACAGATTCCACATAGAAATTTGGTTTGAACACAGGGGAGGAGGCAGCATTGTTGCCATTACCATCGCTACCCGTACTACGGCTGGACAATTCATCATCATCGAAATCACCTTCATCATCTTCGCCCGTACCGGGTCGCATCTCCTCATCCCAAATACTATCCTCCGATGAGATGCTAAACTGCTCCACATTACCTCTGGCATTGTGATTGTAATTCTTAATGAGATGACCCCAAGATTTTTTGGCCTTCTCCCGTTCCGAGTTTTTAAGCTTGCGACGCCAATTGGCAAACCAATTGCAAATTTGAGTATACGTAAGTCCTGTCTCTCCGGCCAGCTGTTTTTTCTCTTCTCTACTGGGATAAGGATTATCACGTCGTCGAATTAGCCAATCCTTAAGCATGGATTTGATATCGGGTGTAAACAAACGCTTGGTCATACGTGCAGACTCGAGCAGTTCGTCCTCTGGTGGCCAGGCGCGTCTGTAAAGTAAAGTCTGATCAAGTTTTTGCTAAAGTAAAAATTCTCCAAAACTATAAGAAACTGGAAAAGTAGAAGGCGGGCACAAGTAGATTTCTGGCTGTTCTCAAAAGGAAAAGAACAATCTTATTCTGTTTGATTCCGGTTCTCAAATGTTATGGGAACACTGGAACAACTTATCTTCAATTCTTCCCAAAATTCCGTTTTTGTATTCGCGTGACTACACAGTTTTAAGTTGTCGTCGGCTAAAACAAGAACGAAACATTCTCAAATTTTATGAAGACATATGTCATTGAAATAGAGAAGTTCCATTCGAGATCGGAGAAAAATTGTTCTTGAAGTACGAACATAAAATAAAAATGAGAAATCCCGTTCTTACACTAAATCTGTCATTTTTGGGAGCTCAGGCGGTGTAAACAAATTAAAAATTAGAAGATTATATAATATGAAAACCAAGCCACTGCGGTGAGTCCATTTTATGGAATACCAAATATCTTTGTAGGAGCCTGTGCCTTGGATGTCATACCAATCGACAAGGCTTTCGATTGTGTATAAAGTTGATGTTAGTTGATTCGTAGACTTCGAGCGAGAGCTAACTAAATACATTCCGAAAGCTACCTATAATCCGAAAGTGTTGTGCACAATTACTAGGCGGGCACGGGTCGTTACACTGGCGACGAGAATTTTAAAAAAATTTGTATTAATTTTGGCTTTCATGTGGTCTTCGGTCATCGCCAAAGTTTGGTTAAATCGTGCCTTCGAGAATTATTGTTTTTGAGTGTTCGATTTCCTTTCGATTGAAAAGAAGGTTACGTTCCTCGTCAGGAGAGAGACCGGGGTTGGATTCCCCGTCGAAGGAGCGCCCCTACCCAAGAAAGTAGGAGTGCAAGTGGCATGCGAGTGATAAGTAGATCACTATTTGCCGAGAGGAATGAGGATGAGTGGCACGCGAGTGAAGAGTAGTTCACTATTTGCCGAAGAATCACGTCCAGATGGCCATTGCAATAACATTGCGGTCGGACAGAAGCAAAATCCTCCGTTTCACTTCGAAATTGTGAGGTGACTCGCATGTTTTAAAACCGTGCCCCGTATGGGTCCGGTAGAGTGTGGGATAAATCGTCCCGATGGCCATTGCAATAACATTGCGGTCGGACGAAAAATATGCAATACAAATAATAATCATTTATATTAACAGGTAAGAGTCATGGCCGGTGTGATTAAGCCTTTCCAGTGCGATTGTACTGGAAACCTCTAAATATGATAAATCGTTGAAACATTTTTGTGTAAAAATTTTTTTTTTGAGAAAGATTTACTACGTCTTTGAAAACATTAATCAATAGTCGAAGGAACCTCATTTATTACTTTAAAGCAGTGCTGCCCAAAATGTCAAAAGCCTTTCCCATGGGATAGAAACTTACAATCATGACGTTTACTGGGAATCCAATAGCGACAAATGTTTTGTTTTGGTTTTTTAAAGCTGGCAACGCTGTCACTGATATCTGTGCAAAATTACACGTCAAAGTATTCATTAGTGTTTGAGATACGCGTTCTTTTGTGAACTGCTAAAAGTGCATTTTTTCATATTTTTTTAAATGTATGAAACTATTTAACAACGCAGTTCCAAGCTCTATGGGATACAAGAGTTTATGTGTGGTACTAAATGTTTAAAGAGGGTCGAAAAAGCGCTGAAGGCGAGGCACGAGTCATCAACATGAACTGATGAAATACAAATCAACAAAATCAATCAATTTGTGCTCCAAAATCGTCGATTGACAGTCCGAGACCTTACTGACCTTGTTAATATATCAGTAAAAACCATTTTAAGTGACCAGTTCCTCAGAAAAGTAAAATCTCGATTGTCGCCAATGTCGCTAAACTTCATGGAAGTACGGAAACAGTTATTCGCCAAAAACTCGACCGATTTCAATCCGCAACCACCGCGACCTATCCGAATACCGCCTGACTTAGCTCCATGTGACTCCTAGCTATTCGCTAAACTCAAAAGACCACTCCGTGAACACCGTTTTTAATCTATAGAAGAGACAGAAACATATACTACGCTTATGCTATGCTCATTTGCATAAAGACCATTTTAGAATTCGACTAACACACAAAATTTGACTATGAATTCGCTATCAAGTTGGAGTTGGTGCACAGTATTCAAGATGGAAGATAGGGACGCGCCATACTTTGGTTTATATTAAAACATTTTATTTCAGAAACGGAACCTGGTACTGAAGCGTATCGAAGCCAAAATATACCACAGCACCTGAAAACCCATAAAAACCCAACCAAAAATCCATAAAAGTCCATAAAAAACCAACTCTTGAATCAAGGATCAAAAATTCACTCTTGGAACAAGAATTTTCACTCTTACTGTACTTTGGAGTACGATCACGCTTGATCCAAGAGTGAAATTCTCTATTTTTTCTCTACGTGTAAAAAGGTTCTGTACCGACCTCTTGTCTTTAGATTTCTAGCCCTGGCTACTTTAAGTGTGACCGCACTTAAATGCGTTGGTGTTGCCAGATGTTTTCTCTTCTCAAATGTGCGCTGGTCATTCTGTGAACTTACAAAAGCTGCAAAAACAGCAACAAATTTGATTTTGCAAATTGAAGAAATCGTAAATTTCATAGCATCAACGTAGTAAGAAACGAAGAAGGAATTGAAGGCTATACTGAAAGAGGCAGCTTGTTTAGAAAATTATTAAAAACGTTCGCGCAAGTGTATTGCATCCGGGCAGTGTTCTATGTTCTTTAAGGGGAATCAAATGATTAAATTTATGAATAAATTTCCTGTACTTTTTCCCCACAGACGTAATGTTGTACAACTTGACTTAGCTTTGTTTTGTTTCTCAAAGTCGCGGATGTAAAATTTCATAACGAAGCTTGATAATGCACCGATTAATTACTAGGTATTTGTCTAGATATCGACCTATGCTCAAAAAACTGCCAAAAAAAAATTTCTCGATGAAGCGCGAATTATGAAGAATTATCAAAAAAAAAGTTGCGGCGGTCATCCATGGTTTCTTTTTAATTGATTTTTTAAATATTCGCTGTTTACACATACACGAGCCGAACGCATGCCGAAGCTGAGACCAAGAGATTAAACAGACCTTCAGTCGTTGGCTAGTGGTTCGATGTGGTCAGATCGAAGCAGGTTAGCGGCGCTTCCCGGTTCGGTTTACAACCAATAAGCGATGCGAGTCAGAGTACAATTTGGACAATATAGAACAGGGGTGGCTTATAAATTGCCATCCGAAGCCAATTTTTACCATGCAACAGTACACAACGCATCGTTATCGTGCAGCTTTACATATAAAGCATGTTTTCAACGGTGAGAAAAATTATCATGAGCGTTAAGCGTAATTTTTCATTGAATTGAGACGGGGATAAATCAATTTGTTTGATCAACGACCTCTATTGATTCTCAAACGACATCTTCACGACCAACGCGCGTTCCGTGGAGAAAGTTATTGGGCCATTATAACGGTTTGGTCGTCCCAATTCTGACTGCTAACAACATGAACAACTATTGGTTTTATTAGTACGGCGCCACAGCGCACAACGATCGTTACATTTTCCCAAATTTTACCGCTTTGATTTGTGGTTTTCTTTGAAATACTCACCTGCTGTGACGGCGATTCCGTTTGGGACGTGAAGACTTCTCCTTTTCCATGACACACTCCTAGAGTACAAATAGAAGAAATTGCTCATCATAGTTTAATTCAATCCGCATTAAATATATAAAAATATACACGCTGTAAGTCAATTCAATTTCAAAACATTAGGTGGGTGGCGCTATTTCTGGCACACTAAGAAATTTTCATGTTTTTTGGGCTCTCTCAAACACATAAATATTTTGGCTTTGTCACAGGGTGAGAAAGAGAGGTGTCTCACATTCCCTCCGCCTCTTAAATTGTTGTATACATGTCAAGGAATCATGTTTTTCAAACTGAAGATGCTCACTAGAGCAATTCATTGATTAAAATAAGCGAACCTTGTTTTGTTTTCCAAAGACCAAACTGTACGTGTGTATATACATAAATATACTAGATCAAATACATAATTAAATGCTTTGTTCTACGATTTAGTTGCCACCATCAAGTTGCTTCCGTTAACATTAATTATATAACCCCTCAATTGATTATGTATTTTGAATAAACTGTTAAAATGTATGCACTTTCTTTCGTTCATTCTGAATTCTTGATGTAGAGTGTACTCCTGATGTGGCCTGGCACCCACCTGTAAATCTATAATTTCAATTTTCTAAATATGTTTCGTTCGGTTATGAGTATCACCAAGTTTTGTACAATGTTTTGACCCGACGTTCTCACGCAAACTGAAGACATAGTTTTGTTCAAAAACTGGCCAAAAATGTTTTCCGAACAATTCTCAGTTCGGCTAACGAAGAACTCAGCACTTATCACACGAGTGGGGCACTTTTAATCTATTTACAAAACACGACAAGATATGTAGGTGCTTATTTTAAAACGATGGCAATTCGTTTGTTTTCAATTCTGAAGAACGTTGAATATGCCATTTGGTGAGCATCGTTGTTTGTTTTGTTGTTCTTTGTGTGTTCAGCAAGTGCTCAATTGTGCACAGTAAATTACTTTCGCTCTCGATTTGGTTTTTAGATGCAGTGCTTCGGCTGGCCAGTGGCCATGACGATATTAAATTTTAATTGTGTCACAAGTGAGCTGATATCCATACATAAACTTGCAGAAAGTGTTAGTTAAGAATCGAAATTGATTTTTAGGAAATGACATTGACAATGAAATGTAATTCTAACCAAAATAGTTATCCATTTTTTTATGTGCTACAGGAAGGGGGGGGAAAAAAACCAAATAAATGTAATAAAAGTTAATTAAACTTTTTTTTATCCCGCGCTACCATCAGCCCCCCAACTGGGGTTCAACAGGTTTTCCAAATAGACGAAATTTTGAATAATCTCTCGTTTTCTTTTCTTTATTTTGTTAAAAAAACCAACCCCCAAAAACCACTCACGCAAAAAATTTTCAAACAAATTTTTCCACCCGCACATATTTTTTTTCTTTTTTACCAAAATTTTTGGTTTTCCTAGATTGAGCACTGAAAACTTATTGATTTTATTTGTGAGTGCCCATTTAGACCGTATTGTCGCGTCTAAGACAATATTGTGATGTTTTTTTGATTTTTTAAAAGGAGAACCAGTAAGAATTATTTATTTTTTAGTATAATGTTTAATTAAACCCATTTTTTTTTTTATAAAATGGTTTAAAGCCAACAGAGCCGCAGTTTCCATTTGAAAAATATATGCAATATAAATGGAATTGATTCATGTTCCCGCAACACCAAAACGAAAAGTTTTTCGGTTTGAAAAGTAATGCTTGTTAGTCGGTGGAATGAACAATTATTGCCCAATTACTCACTCTTTCAGTTGCTAGATACATAAAGTAAATTTGTAGTGAAAGTAAGTATTATTAATACTCAGGCTGCAAACCTCATAAAAATAGGGAGGAGTTCGAACCTGCGAAATTTTTGGGTTCGGATTTTTCGGAGTGGGTTCAGAAGGTCGCTGAGCCTAGGTTCGTTAAACGATGCTTTCTTGTTTAAAAAAGGCATAACAAAAATATTTTGGGAAAAAGTTAATTTAAGGGCCTGTGTCTTGGACTCAAAGTTTATCACTCATACGTACTGTTGCCCTGGAATGTCCGGGTGAAAAATGCTTACGCCCAAGGACCACTTCATCTCGCGGTTTGTCACATACCGATCCTGGAGTATGAATTCAGGCACAGCATTGATTGTTTCTGGCACAGCAACCGTTTTTAAGTTGAACAAAAACGTTTGGCATCTCAAAGCTTGCTTTAATGAAATAGTAAAATGAAAAAGGGGAAATGGAAATTTAATGAAGAAACTTTAAACCCACGGCGCCAGTACTAAACGTTATAATTTCGAAGTTTTGTTTTTCATTACGTTAACTAGAAATTATTACGAATTTTTTGCGCCCTGAGGAACAGAAAATTTCCAAAAAAAATATTTTTCATACAAGGGACGTTCAGTCTACTGCTCATACATAGACTATCGTCCAGTTGACAATTCCCATTCTTTGAGGATCTAAAAACAATGAGGACTTATATATGAAAAAACAGGGAATTTGTTTATAAATTAAAAAATTTTATTTATTTTTGTAAATTCATTTCAAACCCTGAAAGTAGTCTCCGCCGACTGCATTACACTTGTGCCAAGGTTTTTTACAATTTTATAAACATGCTGCAATCTCTTCCGGTATAGGCTTCAATTCCTTCTTCGTTTCGGGCTCTATCTCTTTTATCGATTCAAAACGGTCTCCACGAAGTGGTGGCTTGAGTTTAGCGAATCGACCATGGTAGCCCAAATGGTCACTCAAATTGGTTTCCAGTGTTATGTCGGCAGTATCTGACTAGAAGGTCCATGCTATCATGCGGAATCCCGCTCGTGGACCATGCTGACTCCAACTTGCGAGTCACATGGGCCGCACTTTCCGAAATGGACAGGCTTACAAACATAGTCCCATATAAGAGCGTGGATAAAACGCATCTCTTCTTTGGAAATGGGGTCGCTTCGTCAATATTTGGTCTTAGTCTACCGACCAAAACTACTCCATATTTATTTGTTGCTCGATTAAATTTAAATTTGACAACTTTTAAAAATGATACGGAGAATTCGGTGATTGGGAAAGCGTCGTATACGAATATTTGTGAAAACTTTGAAACCTTTTCGCAGACGTTAAAACATGATCTAAAATTTTTTGATTTTTTAATTTTTTTGTACACCCTAAAAGTAATCGTTTAAGAGGGTATAAGTGAACTTTTTTATCTGCGTCCACCCTAGTGTGCACCCATTTTAGTGGTCGAAGTACAGAACTTAGTTGGAAGCACTAATCACTATGACAATTAAGTACAGTCTATAAGGGTAATAAAGTAGGTTTAAAGTATTTATTTATTAGTTCCATTTAAATATTATACAATGAAGCAAAATGTTTCTTTGTAAGCTGTTTTTATTCCAAGGCTTACAAATATTGGAAAATGGCAAACTTTACATTTATAGCAGCTAGAAAAAATGTAGTAGAACATGTTTTTGAACCGAACCCTTATCTACTTGTTTTTGCTCCGGTTCAGGTTCGGGTTCGGAAAGAAAAAATTGTTCTGCTCCGGATCAGGTTCGGTTTGGACATTTCAAAAATTACGGAGCCTACTCCGCAGCGGCTCAACTCGAACCGGTTTGCAGCCCTGTATATATTAAAATTTATATATATATATTGCATAAATTCGTTGATCATGATCAATGATCATCAAATCACCGAAAATTTGAACTTTTCCTCGTACATTCAATTATTGGACCATCCTAATAAGCGGCTTATCGATATTTGAATATCGATAGTTGGAGTCTGGTCACACTGCCCGCTTTGATTGTTCTTGCTACCACAAGTCTGTTCACACTGCGTTTAATTGTTTATTAAAACGTAATAGTAAGAAAATTTGAAGATAATTTGGGACATGAATGACTCTGTGCGTTTCGAGCGCGGTCAGATTCAGTTGGGTGTGCTAAGCGAATCCCAGGAGGGGATGGTCAACTCGTTGGAAGAGCCCCCGCCAGGCTCTGGCAACGTAAGTATTTTTGCTTCTGACTCATGCCATTGTTTTCAAATTGATGTGCGTCTCCACATCTACCAGGTGCTGTTCACCCACGATGGTGTACTGCTGAAAAAGGCCACGGCCGAGCACATAAACGAGCTGAACACAAGTGGCTCGTTGTCTTTAGTGGAGTACACAACGACCAAGGCGGAGGTATCACGACGTCGTCTGTTCTTGGAATGGCAACCAAATGACAGCATTATGATAGCCGACGACAGTCAGGATCAGGGCGATTGGGCGCTGGTGGATCGAATATCAGGACGCACTCGTACCACTTCAGAGAGTCGCGTTTTTAACACAAAGCCCAACGGTGAAACGGGTGGCGGTGGAACCGGAGCAGCGGCTCCAGTGCGGGCCAAAATCATGCGTGCTCTATTAGAGGATTTGGCTTCCGTTGAAGTAAGACATCGTGGACAAACTATAAGGTTCCTGCGCAAGTCCGATGGTGGGGTGCACACTGAGTTCTTCTTTCAGCATGGAAATGCGGATTTGTTTGTGCGCTCTATGCGGGATCAGCACTTTATTGAGAGCTCAGAGACTAGTAGAAACGGAGGAGAAGAGTATGCCATATTGACTACCGAAAAGCAACGTATGAAGAAAACCTTCGCAGAGCTCGATATTGGTGAGATCAAGTCCAGTCAATTGCCTAGGGAAAGCTGGCTGCCCAACAAGCTGGCCGGATTTCTGGGCAATATACCTGACTATGTGCAGCCACCGTTTCAGCGATCGCCCAAATCACGACCCAGCACATTGGTCACAGCCACTGAGCAGCGTCAGACCTCGCCGGATAACTATCAGATCATTGGTTTGAGTGGCAGCACCAACAGTGCCTGCTCCTCGAACAGTCAGAGTCGTGGAGAAAGTGCTGACAAGTCGCCAGCGGATAGCGAACTGGAGAACCTGAATGCTCAGGATGAGAAAATAGTTAACAACTTGCCGGATCGCCAGCGTGTACAAAGGGGTAAGGGAGAGCTTAGACTCTCAGTCTATTTTTCATTGATTAAACTATTCGTTGCTTATTAAAGGCCTGCCCCTCAGCGAGGCTCAGTGGCTTGAGTTCCAGACTCCCGATGGACGCATCTCGGACAGCGCCCGCGTCAAAGAGCTCATTTTTCGTGGCGGCATTTGTCACAGCCTGCGTGCAGAGGTATGGAAATACCTGCTGAACTACTATCAGTGGTCGGATACTCAAGTTGAACGCATCGAGCGTCGCAAACAAAAGTCCTTGGAATACTACAACATGAAGGCTCAATGGCTGGCCATGACCAGCGCACAAGAATCAAACTTTGGTGGTTATAGGGATCGCAAGTGTCAAATTGAAAAGGACGTCAAACGCACGGATCGCTCACAGCAATTCTTTGCGGGCGAGGACAATCCCAATGTGTCGCTGCTGCAGGGCATTCTTATGACCTATGTGATGTACAATTTTGATCTGGGCTATGTCCAGGGCATGTCCGATTTGTTGGCACCCATTTTGGAGATTCAGGTCAATGAGGTGGATGCGTTTTGGTGTTTTGTGGGCTTCATGGACCTGGTGTTTACCAATTTCGACATGGATCAAGCTGGAATGAAGACACAGTTTGCCCAGCTGCGTCGCTTACTTGAGTTTGCCAATGCCCCGCTGTTTAGTTATATGAGAACTCATGACTCGGACAACATGTATTTCTGTTTCCGTTGGCTGCTCGTCTGGTATAAGCGGGAGCTGAGCAATGACGATGTGCTCAAGGTGTGGGAGTGCCTGTGGACCCGCTTGCCCTGTCCCAATTTCCATTTGCTCTTCTCGGTGGCCCTTTTGGATCAGGAAACGAACATAATCATCGATAGCAAATACGAATTCACCGAGATATTAAAACATGTCAACGAACTGTCCGGCCACATTGATGTGCAACGCACTTTGGAGATAGCCGAGGCCATTTATCTGCAACTAAAGGCATCTGAGACACTGCCCAACGATATAAGGCAGATTATAGGGGAGCCGCTGCTGCCACCTGCTGCCGGCGAGGCCGAGGATGAGGAAGCGGAACCTGCCTACTCGGACGATGGTTTCGATGAATTGGTACGCGAACTAACTCCCGAGGAGAAGACTCGACAGCATGCTCTTTTGGATGAGGCCTGTGAACGTTCTCTTTTCTGCAGTACATCTAGAACTCTGGTTGGTTTCAGTTGTGGAGAACAAAAGCCAAAACGCCCTAGGCAGCAGCTGCAAGCGCAAATTATTTAGCCCTTAAGACTCAAAGTTTACTAGCGAAGCGAAGTGAAGTGCTTTAATTGCTGATACACACAGATTTACATATATTGTATATTATACATGCATATATTTGTACTTTTTGTATTTATTGTAAGTTCTTTACCCATTGGCTAGAGCAATTGATCCATTTAAGTATACCAAAATGAAACCATATTCAATTATTTATGATTACCCACAAAGCCACAAATGTTTATCAATTAAGATTGGATCGCCCTTGTCGAATTCTTTAAACAAATTCTACTTTTCCTTCGTTTAATCTGAATTGTGTCCCTAAGTTTACTCGATTACTGTGAATATACATGCATAAATACATAAATAAACATTTCAATTGCATAGTAAAACCACAAACAAGAAAAACAAAAATAAAATCACACTCATTGTGGATGAAATCAACAAAAGGTTATCAATTTTATTGAGGGGCGGCTAATGGCGAGTAAACGAAATATTTAGGTAGCATCGGCTATGCTGGATCGTGTCATTGGTTTGGAAAGAGAGAATATGTTTGTAATTGTTGGGAAATAGATAATCAGAAATCATATTTTTGACAGCGAACTAAATTAATGATAGTGTAATATTTGGAGTTCAGAGGTTGCTCGAGAGGTTTGTTCGCAGGGTTGTTCAAGTTTAACGACTTAATTCTGAAAAACGAGAAAAGCAAAGCTAACTTCGACCAAACTTCACAGATCAGCTTAAAAACATTACATATTACCCATGATACAACTATATAAGGTAAGGTGCTCTCTGAGCGAGCTCTCTTTGCCGACGGGATTTATTTAAAATTTGTGAAAATATCGAGTCAATACTGTTGCGTATGTCGATGTAAAGTATCGAACATTATATTGAGACGTGCCCCAAAAGATGAAGATAGAAGGTAATTGTCTATTATCCGTCCTTCCTCTCCAAAAATTCCGAAATTGGTTTTCCTCGATAGAGCATGAATTATAATGAATTTACGTGCAGAAATTAATTGGCGGTCATCCATGGTTTCTTTTTAAAATGAATTTGAAAATTTTCTGTTTTTGCACCGAAATTATGCATGTGCTTTTCTTCAAATGTCAAATAAATAAAATAATAAAAAATAGAGGGAAGCCAACTTCGGCTGTACCGAAGTTTAAATACCCCTGGAGCATGATATAAGCTGCCAGTTTGATATATGGCTATACGATATATTCATCAGAAAAGTTTATCTCACTAGAACTACATTTTGGACCGATCGTTCCTATGTCAGCTATATGCTATAGTCATCCGATTTAAATCAAACTTGACAGAATTGTGTGGCAGTATATAATATTGATCTGTACAAAGTTTGGGAGCGATAGCATTGAAAACAAAATAGTTTTTCTTACTAAGACTTTTTATCAGATCTATCTTTTGTATGGCAGCTATACTATATAGTTGTCCGATTTTGCTAGGTCTGCCATCATGGTTTTCAGAAGGGGTTGCCCCTTAGCAAGATGTGAGCAATGGAAATATAGGGGTGAAGCTATAAAAGTAGTAAACGAATTTAAATACCTGGGAATTATTCTTACGCCAAAACTATCCTTTAAAAAGCACATCCAGGACAGAACCAACTCAGCCAAAGCTAGCATTAACGCCCCGAAGAAGTTGACAGGTTGCAAAATTTTTTTATCAAGAAAATGTTTAGGCTCGCCGACTGCACTCCGAATTATTGCATTCAACTAGAAACCGGAATTACTCCTGCCCAAATTTTTACTCTCGATCTGCACCTCCGTTATATGCAAAGAACTATTTTTGAATACGAATCAAACAGGTTACCAAACAAATTCTCAAAAATACTGCTAAGGAAAAGGATAGGATGGGTTAAATGTTTAAATGATTTAAGTATCAATTTCAACATGGACTGGAACTTACCGTTGACAAGAATGGAGGGGCAGAACAAAACAGAAGTGCTCAAGAAGCGGATAGAAAGTCACGAACACCAAACTATGTGGAGCAGAGCTATGAGTAGCGCGCATAGGTTCTATATATATTTAGACCATGGCATAGGACCGAGCTACTTTATTCAATCGCATAAATGGGACAAGATAATGTGGATTTTTAAAGCAAGATGTGATCTCATAATATTAAACAAACATTTGCGAAACGAGCCAGATGAATGTAACTTGTGCAACATGAAAGAATGCGAGGACTTAGAACATTTTATAGGCAGATGCCCAATCCTCCAAATCATACGTTATAGATTCTTTGGGAAACCCTCACTCACGCAAAATGAAATTATTGCAAGACTAAATGGGGAAGACGATGAAGGCTGGGAAAAATTAGTTAATTACATCACAAGCGCTTTGTCATATAGGAAACTAATAATTACAGAATTTGTTTAAATTTAATTTAATTTTTATCTCTCTTTACCGACAGACGATTTAAAATCAATGTCGTATTGTTCCAAAATTATGCAGAAATTCTTTGTAAAAATAATGTTAATAAAGGAACATATTATTATTATAATTATTATTATTGTCCGATTTTGATAAATCTCGATGAAATTATGTGAAATCATAAAAAACTTATAAATCGGAGAGTTGGGAGCGATAGCATTGAAAACAAAAAAGTTTTTCTCACTAAAACTACTTTTTCAACCGATCGTTCCTATGGCAGCTATATGCTATAGTCATCCGATCCGGCCGGTTCCGACAAATGTGCAGCGTATTTATACCAAAAGACTTCGTGCAAAGTTTGGTTGAGATAGCTTTAAAACTGACGGAGGAGATAGCATAGAAACAGACGGACAGACGGACGGACAGACGGACATGGCTATGTCAACTCAGCTGGTCATGCTGATCAAGAATATATATACTTTATGTGGTCGGAGATGCTTCCTTCTATGCGTTACAAACATCCGGACAATTTTAATATACCCTCTCCAAGGGTATAAAAATATTAAATTTGTCAACAACTCACACATAGAATTTAACTGCAATGACATTTTCAAATTTAAAAGCAGACCAACATCGAAGTATTTGACCTATTCAGTTGACGTGGATGTGGCTCTGAACTTTTTTTACACCACCCATTAGAGCAGAGTTCCCCAGCTTTAGGCCCTGGGGAAAGAGACACAGTCACATTTTAGCGCTCTCTTCTTGGGGAACCCTGCATTAGATGTAAAGTTGAAGGCGCGTTTACATCCACCGCCTATAAATTAATATTTTGAAAAACAAAAATTTTTTTTAAAAAATCGCGCGATTTAAAAAAAAAAATTTTCGCCTGCGCCGCTAACTTCTACAAATTTGTCAACTCACCGGACTACCGCTCGATGCCACCAAACACCCATTGGCCTTCCACTTTTCTTCCACAATTGAACTTCCTTTTGCCAAATTTGGACTTGTCAATTTCAATAACTTTTCCAGGTCCTCCAATGATGGAACGGCTGTTATTTACACTCCAGTCAATATATACTTCCCTCAGGAATCTTTTCCAGTCAACAATAGATTGACTGGACCACCCCATTTCGGCCTCGAAAAACTCAGTTTCGCCTCTCAGTTTGACCACATCACACATAACAAATTTGCAAATTTCAGGTATAGAAAATTTTGTACCAGCAAAATAAGTGTTTTTGCGAACACTTTCTACAAAATTGCACTGTACTTTTTGTTTTTTCTTCTTCTTATTGTGAACCTATAAACGAAATTTTGCAAAGGAATTTTTGGAGAGGAAGGATATATAATAGACAATTACCTTTAGAAGAAATTTTGCACACTTCACCACATTTTGGACAGATGATTTCCTTTAAAATGGCATTATGACTAATAAGGAAGTCAATGACATCATACTCCGACATCGACAAAAACTTCGAAATTGTGGTTTCACAACCCGCGCAAGCCATGTTAATCACAATTTTTCAACAAACGCACTCGCAGAAATTGAACACAACAAATTTGTTCACAAATTTCATATTTATTTTTTAATAATTTGACATTTGAAGAAAAGCACATGCATAATTTCGGTGCAAAAACAGCAAATTTCAAAAAACCATGGATGACCGCCAATTAATTTCTGCACGTAAATTCATTATAATTCATGGTCCATCGAGGAAAAATTATTTCGAAATTTTTTGGAGAGGAAGGACGTATAATAGACAATTACCAGAGAGAAGAAAAGTGTGGTCAAATTCAACCGGTGTTTTACTTACACAATATAAATAGTAAAATTTGCCAAAGGCATTATACGGAAAGTGACTTTTGGTCAACAGAATGGTCGCAGGCTAAGCGAATAACAATAAAATTTATTCATGCATGTACTATATGATTGTAAATCTGAGGGTGCTATGTTTTTTGTTTTTCTTTTTTGGCCTCTCTCTCTCGATTTTAGCAGGCCTACTCACTCTCTCGCTCTCTTGACAACTTGTTAAATTTCAGTCAGTAAGCAACTGTTGTAAGCGAAGCATATCCGCGGACGAATTTTGTGTGTTTTACTTAGTAGCTTAGTAGGCTTTGTATTGAAATATATTACTCTCTCGCTTTCGCTCTCTTTGACACAAATATAAGAAGTTGTGAGAGAGCGAGTGAGCCTACCTTGTTTAGTATACCTTGGCTGTCAGTACTCTAGAAACTCTGAATGCCATTCCTTTTATAGTTCTATCATGATATTACCCATGACCGTGTTTGAGAGCAGTAATATTGAGAACAAAACAGTTTTTCTCACTAAAACCCCAACGAACATTTGTATGGCAGCTACAAGATATGGTCATCCGATCCGGTCGGTTCCGACATATTAGCAGTGTGCAGTAAAAAGAAGACTCTGTGCAAAGTTTCAGCTCGATAGCTTTAAAACTGAGAGACTAGTTTGCGTGGAAACAGACAGACGGACAGACAGACGGACGGACAAAGCTCAATCGACTCAGCTCGTCGCCTTGATCAAGAATATATAATATATAGTTTATAGGGTCGGAAATGAATAGTTCTATACGTTGCAAACTTCTGGGCAAAATTATAATACCCTTTGTAAAAATTATTCTTACTAAGACCATACATTGTTCGAGCGAGTATTCCTCTGACAGTATTCCACATGCCAACAGAACGGGCACCTTTATTTATAAAGATCTAATGCTACTCGCAAATGCCGATTGATATTGACATTATCGGCAAAAACGAACGGCCGATAAGCAGGGCGTTTTCAGAGATTGAGAGGCAGTCTGAACTGATGGGTTTAGCGATAAATGAGGACAAGACGAAATACCTAGTATCCGCGGACAAAACGTCCTTGCGTCTTGGTCAATCTGTTCCAATGGGAGAATACAACTTTAAAATTGTAGAGGATTTTGTCTACCTCGGAACGACGTTAACCAGCGACAACAACATCAGTCTGGAAATCCGACGTAGAATCACTCTTGCAAACCGATGCTACTACGGGCTAAGTGGGGAGCTCAAGAGCAGAGACCTCAAGCGAAGAACAAAATTAGCCCTATACAAGTCGCTTATCATCCCCGTCCTGCAATACGGCGCAGAAGCATGGACAATGACAGCAGCGGATGAAGCGGCGATTGGTGTGTTTGAACGAAAGATTCTTCGGAGGATTTATGGACCTTTAAAAGTTGGCGATGATTTCCGCATTCGAAATAATGACGAACTGTATGAGCTCTATGGGGACACCTGTCTGGTCTAGCGCATAAAGCAACAGCGGCTGCGCTGGTTAGGACATGTCACCAGGATGGACGAAGAAGCTCCAGTAAGGAAAGCTTATTATTCGAAGGCGGCTGACTATGGAGGAAGAGGCAAGCAGGGGAGACCTCCACTACGATGGGACAGACATTGCCAAGCTTGGTGTGACCAACTGGTACCAGCTCGCACGGAACAGAAGCGACTGGAGAGCATAACTTGCAGAGGCCCAGACCGTCAAACGGTTGTAATGGCCAATAAAGAAGAAGAAGAATTGGGTTCCTACACCGTTAAGACATTTTTGTTGGTAAAAATGTAAACAATTTTGTTGTTCAAGAAAGCGTTTAGCTTGCGAGGGTAGTAGAAATTTTTATCAATACACGAATGGGCCTTCTTCATAACAATAATACAGGGTTTGTCGGGAAAGTAATAGGACTGAGTCGATTTATAAAAAATTATTGAGCCAATCGTTACAATTTTTATTCTGCCAGCGCGATATCCAATCATTGAAGGCGTCACGGAAGGCACTCTTCGGAATAGCCTTGAGAGCCGCTTTGAATGCTGCTTGGATTCCCTCTGTCGTCTCAAAATGCTTGCCTTTCATCGGCCTTTTCAGGCGAGGAAACAAAAACAAGTAAGGGGGCCACATCGTGGCTGTAGGGCGTAGCTGTTCACAAGAAGTCACTTTTCAACCATCTTCGCGCACACCTTGAGCATGTTCAAATGCTCCGTCACAATGTCATGAACCACAGATGTTGGTAAATTTAACATCTGGGCAATTAAACGAATACTTGGTCGACGCACATTGGGGGCGGCTATGATTATGAAATCGAAAACGGTTTTTATTTAATTTTATATTTATTATTTGTTCATCTGATGTTGTTGTTGGTGTATTTGAAAATTAGATCATGTGGAAATGTGTTGGAAATATTTGTTAATAAATTGGTTTATGGGCTTTTGTTGTGTTTGTGTGATAACAATAATGGATATGGATTAGGTGTGGAATATCATATTTAGCCAAGTATGTGTCGAAATTGAGATGTTTGGAGCTGGATTTAAGAGGCGACCACAGTTGCGTCCGCATCATTGGACGGGAAACTATTCCGCATCAAGGCATCGCCCTGTCCCACTTAATCTTCTTCGGCTTTTTCATCCTTAATTTGCTTATCAGGTTTGGGCACCTCCATATGATTGGCCTCTATGCGATTCATAAATCTGCTACGCAAAAAGGCTGTAAAGCCCACCACCAGACCTGTCACTGCCGCAATTGTTATTGGCGAGAAAGCCCATTTGCGCAGCTCTCCACTCCAGGACTTCTCTGGAATCGAATTCTTTGGGTTGTTCCATAAATAGTTTAAAAAGGTTCCGATTTTCGACATTTTTAAAAAAATTAAAGAAAATTTTTCTCTGTAGTTTGACTGTTGTTTAGCTCTAGTTAGTTTACTTAACGAAGACTGACGGCAGTTGTGAAATTAAAGTATTGGCCTACTTTTTTAAAAGTAGAAAACATACAGAATTTAATATTATATAATATATTCAATGTATGAAAGGGTTTCTAGGACAGTCACACAAGTTTTATTCCAAAAAACAAAGGGTTATATATTTTTATACTCTGTACCAAAGAAGTTGAAAAGTTGACCAGTTCGCGGTTCTTAGATATACAGGGTTGGTCCGAAAGTAATAGGACTGAGTCGACTGAGCCGAAAAACTTTCAAAATAGACTCCTTCTGCGTCGATGCAGCGCTGCCAGCGAGATTTCCAAGCATTGAAGGCGTCACGGAAGGCATTCTCCGGAATAGCCTTTGAATAGGTGCATGCTGCTTGGATCTCCCCTCTGTCGTCTCAAAATGCTTTCTATTCATCGGCCTTTTCAGGGAAGGAAACAAAGAAAAAGTTCGGAGGGGAACATCTGGGCTGCAGGGCGGCTGCGGGAGCGTTGGGATGCCGGCCTTGGTCAGGTAGCTGTTCCTCAATTTCTGGTCGTCAGTGAGCACTTTTAGGACCATCTTCAACCATGTTCAAATGCTCCGTCACAACGTCATAAACTACCGATTTTGGTAAATTTAACATCTGGACAATTAAACGAATGCTTATTCGACTAGCTGAGTTCAAAACTTTGCGCACAGTCTTCATCCAAAAAGGCCTGGTGCAACCGAAACACGAAAATTCGTCTTATTTAATTCTGCGTTAAATGTTCTCCCGATGAATTTGGTTACGCGGATATCTGAGCACACTTCAAAAATGTAGTATTCTTTTTAAGTGTGTTGACAGAAAACCGATTGATTTAACATTAATGCCCCTAAAAGTATAGTTTGTTAAAGTTTAGTGGGAAATTCAAATATATTTTGTATATAGTCATGTTATTACACAATCACATAAATTTTTACATATTTGTTGGACAATTTGGGAATTAGATTATTCCTGTTCGATTGCTGTTACCCTATAGGGACAGGATAAACTACAGTCATTTATATTATAATTATTAGTTGTCGACGGATAAATCGAACGGTCCAGAAATCTCAAAATTTGTTAAATTTATATGTGAGATTAGATTGTCATAAAGATGATTAACTACATGATTTTCGATTATTGTGAAAACGGGTAAAAGGACCAAGCAGAAGAAAAAATAATTTCATTTTCGTGTGAGTTTAGATTATAATGAACACGGGCGATTAGAAAGATGAAGATCGAAAGGTCCAAAAAACTAAAAAAAATTGCTAAATTATAAATTGAGATTAGATTATTAAAACGTTTTAGTATATTGAAAATCTTTTTTCTCTTGATTAGTGAGTTTAGCTGGTTCTAGGTCCGAAAAAGTTGCATTTGTTCACAACTGTAAACAACTAATGCATTATACATAAAAAAAGAGCTGGCTATACGGTTATTTTTCGGACCTAGAGCCAGCTAAACTCACTAATTAAATATTAGAAAGGTCGCCAAATAAATTACAATTTTTTTAACATGATAACTAGAAAATTATTGGGTACATAGAACTTAATCTCTTAACAAAGGCGGCCCAAGGGACGTGAACCCAGAGCACAGTTGCGCCCATAGGCTAAAATTCCAAAATATCCATCTAAAAATATTTGGTCAAAATGTATACAAATTGTCTCAAAATTGTCCAAATTTCTTAATGGCAAACCAGTTTTTTTCCGGAAATCTAACTGTACATTCTAAAAATAGAATGCAAAATTGAACACGTGTTCAATTTTGCAGCGCAGCGGCGTTAAGTTAGCTTTTCGTCAAAACAAAATGGCATTTCAAAGTGGTCAATCGTTCGCTAGAGAGGTCCGAATACGAATATTTAAAATTATTTTTAAAGTTGCAGGTATTCACTTAAATAAATTCTTCTTGTAAAGGTAATTTGATTGATTATACTTTATTTGTGTATTTGTTTTGTATTTTGTTTTATACCCTTGCAAATGTTTGCATTAAAACAAACAATTTTTCTAAATAAAACCCACTTTTCGACCGGTAGTTCCCATGACAGCTATAAGATATAGTCATCCGATTTTGACCAAAACTTCCAAATCTTTGTAAAAGCACATAATATTAATAATCGCTGAAGTGAGACACGTTAACATTAAAAAAAAAAAAAATTTTCTCATTAAAACCCACTTTTCGACCGATAGTTCCTATGGCAGCTATAAGATATAGTCATCCGATCCGGTCGGTTCCGACATATTAGCAGTGTGCAGTAAAAAGAAGACTCTGTGCAAAATTCCAGCTCGATAGCTTTAAAACTGAGAGACTAGTTCGCGTAGAAACAGACAGACAGACGGACAGACAGACGGACGGACAAAGCTCAATCGACTCAGCTCGTCACCCTGATCAAGAATGAACTTTTTATTTATGAAATCGAATACAGCTGATGTCTTACGTCCATTTGTTAACCACTCTTCAATTAATTCTTTGTGCTCAAACTCAAAGTGGTCTGAAAAAATCGTAATTGCGCGGGTTTGTGAAAATTCGTGAAAAAACCAATTATAATTATTATCGAAAAGAGGACACTTTAATGAACGATATTGCATTAACAGTTACGACAATCCACGACAATCCACCAAACTTTTACTCTACGGAACAGAATTATTTTGAGGTTAAGCTCGCCTAAAACAACACACAACAAAAACACATAAAACAAAGGACAAAGCACATATATAGAACAAACTGAAACGAAATTGTATTAAACATACCATGGACATTATTTTCCATAATTTACTTCAATTGTTTTAATCAATTTTCGTTTATTTTAAAGGCAATAAACTTAGACAAAATTTTGCCACAACAAAAGCCACGTGCGAAGTTAAATGAATGGCTGACTTTCAGGGCTTCGCAAAACTTTGAGGGCTGTATTTGATAATAAAATTTTTCGATTCTATGACCACTGGGATATACTCTTTTAAAAAATAAATCGATTTTTCCACAAATCGCAACTTTTTGCTTTATGCTTGGAAATCTCGCTGGCAGCGCTGCATCGACGCAGAAGGAGTCTACTTTGAAAGTTTTTAAAGAATTGTTACAATTGGCTCAATAAATTTTTTTAAATCGACTCAGTCCTATTACTTTCGGATTGGACAACTCTTCAACTTCTTTGGTACAGAGTATAAAAATATATAATCCTTTGTTTTTTGGAATAAAACTTGAGTGACTGTCCTAGAAACCCTTTCATACATTGAATATATAATATTAAATTCTGTATGTTTTCTACTTTTCAAAACGTAGGCCAATACTTTAATTTCACAACTGCCGTCAGTCTTCGTTAAGTAAACTAACTACTAGTTATTCAGTCGTCTATATCAAGAGCTAAACAACAGTCGGACTTCAGAGAAAAATTTTCTTTAATTTTTTTAAAAATGTCGAAAATCGGAACCTTTTTAAACTATTTATGGAACAACCCAAAGAATTCGATTCCAGAGAAGTCCTGGAGTGGAGAGCTGCGCAAATGGGCTTTCTCGCCAATAACAATTGCGGCAGTGATCGGTCTGGTGGTGGGCTTTACAGCCTTTTTGCGTAGCAGATTTATGAATCGCATAGAGGCCAATCATATGGAGGTGCCCAAACCTGATAAGCAAATTAAGGTTGAAAAAGCCGAAGAAGACTAAGTGGGACAGGGCGATGCCTCGATGCGGAACAGTTTCCCGTCCAATGATGCGGACGCAACTTTGGTCGCCTCTTAAATCCAGCTCCAAACATCTCAATTTCGACACATACTTGGCTAAATATGATATTCCACACCTAATCCATATCCATTATTGTTATCACACAAACACAACAAAAGCCCATAAACCAATTTATTAACAAATATTTCCAACACATTTCCACATGATCTAATTTTCAAATACACCAACAACAACATCAGATAAACAAATAATAAATATAAAATTAAATAAAAACCGTTTTCGATTTCATAATCATAGCCGCCCCCAATGTGCGTCGACTGAGCCCAGATGTTAAATTTACCAACATCTGTGTGGTTCATGACATTGTCACGGAGCATTTGAACATGCTTAAGGTGTGCGCGAAGATGGTCCCAAAAGTGAACTCGAAAAGTGACTTCTTGTGAACAGCTACGCCCTACAGCCACGATGTGGCCCCCCGTACTTGTTTTTGTTTCCTCGCCTGAAAAGGCCGATGAAAGGCAAGCATTTTGAGAAGACAGAGGCGATCCAAGCAGCATTCAAAGCGGCTCTCAAGGCTATTCCGGAGAGTGCCTTCCGTGACGCCTTCAATGCTTGGAAATCGCGCTGGCAGAATAACAATTGTAACGATTGGCTCAATAAATTTTTTTAAATCGACTCAGTCCTATTACTTTTCCGACAAACCCTGTATTATTGTTATGAAGAAGGCCCATTCGTGTATTGATAAAAATTTTTACTACCCTCGCAAGCTAGACGCTTTCTTGAACAACAAAATTGTTTATATTTTTACCAAAAAAATGTCTTAACGGTGTCCTTACTGGAGCTTCTTCTTCCATTCTGGTGACATGTCCTAACCAGCGCAGCCGCTGTTGCTTTATGCGCTTGACCAGACAGGTGTCCCCATAGTGCTCACACAGTTCGTAATTTTTTCGAATGCGGAAATCATCGCCAACTTTTAAAGGTCCATAAATCCTCCGAAGAATCTTTCGTTCAAACACTCCAATCGCCGGCTTCATCCGCTGCTGTCATTGTCTATGCTTCTGCGCCGTATTGCAGGACTGGGATGATAGCGACTTGTATAGGGCTAATTTTGTTCTTCGCTTGAGGTCTCTGCTCTTGAGCACTCGGTTTGCAAGAGTGATTCTACGTCAGATTGCCAGACTGATGTTGTTGTCGCTGGTTATCGTCGTTCCGAGGTAGACTACACTTTAAAGATGTATTCTCTCATTGTAACATATTGTCCAAGACGCAAGGACTTTTTGTCCGCCGATACTAGGTATTTCGTCTTGTCCTCATTTACCGCTAAACCCATTAGTTCAGACTGCCTCTCAATCTCTGAAAACGCCCTGCTTATCGCCCGTTCGTTTTTGCCGATAATGTCAATATCATCGGCATATGCGAGTAGCATTAGATCTTTACAAATAAAGGCGCCCGTTCTGTTGGCATGTGGAATACTGTCAGAGGAATACTCGCTCGACCCTATAAACTATATATATTCTTTATCAGGGCGACGATCTGAGTTGATATAGCCATGTCCGGCTGTTTCTATGCTATCTCATCCCTCAGTTTTAAATCTATCTTAACCAAACTTTGCACGAATTCTTTTGGTTCAAATACGCTGCACATTTGTCCGAACCGCCCGGATGGGATGACTATAGCATATAGCTGCCATAGGAACGATCGGTTGAAAAAGTAGTTTTAGTGAGAAAAACTTTTTCGTTTTTAATGCTATCGCTCCCAAACCTCGTATTTATAAGTTTTCTATACTTTCACATAACTCCACCAAGATTTATGAAAATCGGACAACTATACACTCATCGAAATTTAATTAAAGCCACTTATATTTTGTTTAATAAAAAATGTTTAAAACATGTTATAAAATTTTTTTTTACCAAGATTGTTAAAACGTGCTTGATTAAAGTTAAAGCATGTTTTCGTCATTTTTTTATAAAAAAAACAATTTTCCCCGCGAAATTTAATTAAAGACAGTCTTAAAAAAAATTTAAAAGGATACAGAATAAGGATAATAAAAAATCAATAAATAATGGATTTAACCTCCAGGCTTATTTATGAGCTTAAAAATGTCTAACCGGATGGCGCTAATCATGAATTCGAACTCTGAATCCGGTATGTTGGCCCCTTCCTCAGTAACAGCTTTTCGAAGGACCTCAGTTGAGTTGAACTTTCGTCCGCCAGCATAAACACGACGTGCAAGGTTACCACACATGTTCTAAATTCGATTCATGTCCGGAGAACGCGCTGCGATGATGTCTCCGAATTGGATGATAATTGGCCCAAAGGAAGCTTATTATGAGAGAAGCTTAACCCCAAAATGTGAGCTTTTTTGGAGCTCTTTTGCAGAAGTTCTATGCTTTAAAGTGTAATATTGTGAATTTTTTAAATTTTCAATTACACGAAAACGGTTTAAAATAGAGAGCAGTTTTTTCCAAATGTTCAGGATTAAAAAGTCCTTTTAAAAAATATTTTGAAAAATTTTATATTTATTACCTTTCTTGAAAAAGAAGGATTTTTTTCAAAAAACTTAGTCTAGCAAAAAAAACCCATCCTTCAAAAATTCTCAAAAAAATATATGTGAAAGCCGCATCTTTTCCAAACATTTTGAGTGCCCGAACATATCGGTAGCTTGAAAATTGAGGAAGTTATGGCCATTTCTATCACGTAATCTCAAAAATATCAGTATGAAAAATTTATCAAAAATTTCTAATAAATTTTATTTTTGGTTCCTTTTTTGCCCAAACATCCCTTTTGAGCTAATAAATAAAATTTTAGGACCCAGAAAAGAACGCTTTGGTTTTAAGGCTTACAGAAAAAGGTAAAAAAAAAGACTTTCAACGACTTCGTCTTTTTTTTTATCAATTTTATTAGTCTAAAAATAAAAGTAAATAGAAAAGAAAAACTAAAACAATTTGCATTCATAGCAATAATATAATAAATTAGTAATAATATAGTAATAAAAATAATAATAACAAGATCCTCTAAAAAATAAACTACAATCTAACTAATTTTGAAATTGGACTTCTTGATGTCGTCTTGACTTTAAGTGAGGAATCATTCACAAGAACCGCGTGATAAATACCAAGCTTACCTTTGATAGTTTTACAATTTTCGAACCTGGTTTTCAAATATTTTGTACACTGTTGGTAATCTTTTGGGGTGCAAAAAAACATTGATGGTTTTCAAACTATCATTTGCCCATTGCTAAAGGTTTCCAGCTGTAAGTATTTAATTCTTGTTCCTTCTTGAAAGCAGTATTGCCGGGCAAGCCGCTCCCCTTCCATATCACAAGAAAAAATTATGTGGGAATCCCTTTCAAAAAGTTTACCATCGTAAGTGGGCAAATTAAGAACCAAAAATAAAATTTATTTGAAATTTTTGATAAATTTTTCACACCTATATTTTTGAGATTACATGATAGAAATGGCCATAACTTCCTCAATTTTCAAGCTACCGATATGTTCGGGCACTCAAAATGTTTGGAAAAGATGCGGCTTTCACATATATTTTTTGAGAGTTTTTGAAGGATGGGTCTTTTTTGCTAGACTAAGTTTTTTGAAAAAATCCTTCTTTTTTCAAGAAAGGTAAAAAATATAAAATTTTTCAAAATATTTTTTAAAAGGACTTTTTAATCCTAAACATTTGGGAAAAAACTGCAAAGGTCTATTTTAAACCGTTTTCGAGTAATTGAAAATTTAAAAAATTCACAATATTACACTTTTAAGCGTAGAACTTCTGCACAAGAGCTCCAAAAAAGCTCACATTTTGGGGTTAAGCTTCTCTCATAATAAGCTTCCTTGGGCCAATCATCCATCCGGAGACATCATCCCAGAAAATAAACTTTTTTTGTATGGAATGCCCCATATATAGCTGCCATACAAAATATAGGTTTGAAAAAAAAAGTCTTAGTAGGAAAAACTTTTTTGTTCTCAATGATATCGCTCCCAAACTTGTTACTGATCAATATTATATGCTAACACACAATTCTGTCAATTCTGATCCAAGACGGATGGATATAGCATTTAGCTGCCATAGAAACGATGTGTTGAAAAAGTAGTTGTAGTGAGAAAAACTTTTTTGTTTTCAATGGTAGCGTTTTTATACGTTCGAGATATGAATATTATCTGTTTCAACACAATTTTGGAGAGTTTGATCAAAATCGGATGAATATATCGTATAGCTGCGATATAAAAAACTGGCAGGCATATATCATGCTCCAAGGGTATATGAACTTCGGTCGAGCAGAAGTTATATATGTATATGTTGTATGGTTAGTGGTGGTATGCATATTGATTTGTTAAAGTTGTATGCCTGACATACCAGGACATACCTGACACACTCCTGACCTCCGCGATGCGCAGGAGTGCACGGCTTATAGAAGATTTTAGTTTCTTGAGAGTGTTTCTTGAAGGCATGATATTAGCCTCGTGAACAAGGATTTTTGATCGCAACGAAAGTTCACTATGAAACTTGAGAAGCCAACTAGGCTCCGTCGCCTTAGCTGCTGCTCGTATCACTTTGGTTTTCCAGGTCAAGCGCCGTCCAGAGTCACCCCAAGGTATTTAACCGCAGATTCAGAATATGGGACTCTTGACCTTAAGTAAATTTGCCGCGTCTGATAGCGAAGGTTCAGTATAGACTTTTTGAACGATTAATGGCAATGTTCCAGCGGTTCGCTTAACGACCAAAGCCATGTTGAACCTTCGCAGATGCCCTTTCTTTTGAGGCTATTGCTAGAGGTAAGAAAAGCGGTATCGACTGCATACGCGACGATGGACAACTGGATACGGCAGATCTGAGGTGAACAGAGAGTATAGTACAGGTCTGAGAACACTTCTCTAAGGTACCCCCGCAAGAATAGGTCGAAAGCTTGCCTCTCAGCTCAACCTTAAAAGGGCAACCTATAATAAAGAATAAAAGCAACATCGCTCGCCAAAGTGGTTCAGTACAAATTCAAAACTTCAAACGTGCATCCAAAGGCGTCTACACCGTCTTCCATCGGGATGCACACTTTCCAAACCCCTGCATATTTTCGCTAAACGAATGACGGGCGAATGACGTGGCGACTATGATCTTCCAAACAGCATATCATCAGCACACTTCCTTGAGGGAACTCAGCTTTACTCCTTCTACAACTGTAGCTATAACACTGTAAAAGATCTTTAAATCAGAAACCTTTCCACCCATATAAACATTCCGGATTTGTTTGTAATTTTTGAAATTTATTTTTCATATATTTTATTTGTTGTATTTATCATCAATATCAATAGTTGATGGTTGTGTTGCAGTAGTTGTGTGTTGTTGTTTTTGTTGTTGCTGTCGTTATATATATATATATATTTTATACCTTTTAATTAAGTTTTATACTTACAATTTAAGTATGCAATAAATGTAATGCTTGTTTTTCTTCTTGTTTTAATGTTTAATGAATTGTTCGAGTCAAGTTTGAATCAAATAATTCCATTTGTTTTGCTGTTTGCTTTGCCGGCCAGTCGCCACAATAAATGTGCAATTGTCAATTACATTTAAAATTGATTTAATTAAAAAATTCTATTTTTCAATAAACATTTTTCTTGTCGGTTGGAAAAAAGACGAAAGAGAATTGCATTAAAAAACATACACGATACAATATTAAAACTTAGAAATAAACTCGTTTGCTTTCACTAATTACAAAATTAAAACAAGTTGGGGGGGGGGGAGACACACAACAAAAATCTGTGAGGTGGGTGGGGTTTGGGGTTTAAAGAATGGAGTGGTGAGAATACATGGTTGTGGTTCTGTTTCTAGTGGTTAAGCCATGCGAGAGCCTTTTGTAAAGTTTATAAATTATGTACAGGTTATCAGTAATTATGGTGAGGGAACAGCAGGAAACCCAAGTAAACTTTCTTTCTTGTGGCAATAATTTAAACGCATAATCCTCCATCCTACTCTTTCTCTTTTGTTAATAATTAAATTATAAGCGCATTTTAATTTACTTGTAAATGTATGAATATTTTTTTCTTTTTGCCAATTTCCTGCCTGGACGATTTGGAAAGGACCACCCAAGCGAGGAGGTACCATTTAAGCAGCAGTTGGTACTCAGTCGTTGGGTGGAACAAATTCCCAAATCCCCACCAGCTCTGGCAGCAGCAGCAGCAGTGCACGCTGGCTGGATTAGGCAGGAGACTAGGCAAGCAGCTCCTAATTTCTATATATAATATATATATGGGTTTTTTTTGTGTGGTTTTTGTTTCGCTTTTCATCTTATACTTTACACAACTTTAAGCTTAAGGGATCTAGTGGTAACAGATAGCCTAGAATTCAATTTGCGGCGCGAGCGACGCAGTTCTCGTCCGGTCTTCATTTTCTTCTTTTGCTGGATCAATAATTTCGTCTTCTTGTTGTTGTTGTTGTTCTTTTTGTTGTTGTTGTCCTGTGTGGCCGCCTTCTCTTGCTTGGAGCTACGCAATACTCATTCATTCCGCTCCTCCGATTCACTGCCCGCCTCAGCCGATTGGCGAGTGTGTCGTGTGGATCGTAGCTCGCGTCGTTTCTCGGGCGGTTGTTCCAAGGCCGCTGCCTGTTCGTTGCCAGAGCGCGGTCGCTTTAGGCGATTGGAGGAACGTCGATTCTCCTCGGCGGCTGCTGCAGCAGCTGCGGCCGCAGAGGATGAACTGGAAGAGCCGCTTAGGTTGGCAGCCGATGTGTTGGCGGCTCCAGCTGTGTCCAAATCTTCCACACTGCCACCATGACTGCTGCCGGGAGCCGCTGGCTTCTTGAGTATGGGCTGAATGATCAGCTCATCGGCCTCCTCATAGGGTGGCGGCAGTTTGGCAGCATCGGCTGCATTGGTAATGGTCAGCGAAATGCGTGACTCGCTGCGTTCGGAGCGTTCGCTGCTGGTGCTGGCTCCACTGCTGATGGGCGGTGCAATGGTAATGGTGGTCTGGGAGGGTAGATTGGCTGCCAAATTGGCAGTGGCCGAAGTTGAGGAGGAGGAGGCTGTGGAGGAGGAGGTGGTGGAGGCTCCTGCATTTAGGGGCGTCAATGTGACCTTGTCCTGTTCGGTGACCGTCGTCATGGGGGGAGCTGGTGTGGAGCTGCCGCTGGCACGCAAACTGCTGCTCTTCTCCATGCTGGAGCCCAAGTTTAGAGGCAGACCGGCAGCCAAGGCGGCAGCAGTCAGCTCTTCTTTGCTGGGATGCTGCATTTCGCTACGAGATCGTTTCGATTTCTGGTGTTGTTGTTGCTGTTGTTGTTGCTCTGCGTGTAGAGCATCCGCATAGGCGGCGGCAGCAGCACTGGTGGCAGAGGAGGACGCAGATGAGGTGGGTATCAGTGAGATGCCCGAACCCAGACCCAAAGTCTTGGTGTAGTAGTCCATTTGTTGCTTGAAAGCATCCTGCTCGCGCTGTCTCTTTGAGGCGGAAGAGCTGCTGCTGCTGCTGGTGTTGGTAGTAGAGGCACTGGCTACCGATGATCCACCTGTAAGACCCGCCAGACTGGCCAGAGAGCCTGGTCCACTCAAGGGCAAGGATCCACCGGCTGCAGCCATGGCCTGGGCAGCCATTTCGGCCAGCAGAGCCTGTGAAAAGTCACTGGACATGCCGGGTATTTGTGGCAATTGAGCTGCTGCGGCTGCCGCTGCGGCTGCTGCAGCCGCTGCTGCTGATGAGGCGGACTTGGCACTTTTGCTGGAGGAGGAGCTGGCGCCGGTATTGGATGAGGAGGGCATTTTGCCTTGCGAGAAGGCCTGCAAGGCAGCCAGGTCTGTGGGCAAGGCTGCGTTGCGTGCCAGACTTTCAAACCACTTTTGCTGCTCCTTGGCGGCCATTTTCTCCGCTTGGGCAGCCGCATTGGATGCCTCTCGCTTGCTGCTGCTGTTATTGCCCGCCTGGCCGGACGATGAGGAGCCGCTCGAGGGCGTGGGCAGTGGCGGCATGCCCAGAGAGCTCATCAGGCGCGTTGCCTGAGCCAAATCCATGCTGCTCATGCGACTCAGCGACTCTAGTAACTGGGGATCTGCCCCGGGCATAAGTAAACTGCTCAATTGGGCCATGTCAGCTGCACTGGGCGTGGCCGAGGCAGTGTTTCGACTGCTGGACTGGCGTCCACGACTCGAACTGGACACCGAGGGTGTGGTCATAGTGCTGGCAATGCTTTGGCCACCACTCATGCTGGCCATGGCATTCATTAGATTGGCCGCCGAGTTGCTATTGGAGGCAGCGGAGCGCGACTGGCTGGACTTGGACTGCGATTGATGGGATTTCGATTGAGTGGACGAGGTGCTGGCCGCCGAGGAGGTGACTGCTCCATTCAAGAGATTATACTGTTGGGCCAACTGGTCATACGCCGAGCCCAGGCCACTGGAACCCAAAGAGTAAGGATTGAGACCACCCAGTCCCATGGGCGGATACAGCAGCGAAGGATTGGGAAAGAGGAAGGGAAAACCAGCAGCCAGCTGAGAGGCAGAGGCTGCAGCGGCAGCTGAATTCTTGCCACCGCCTCCACCGCCGCCGCCCGAGGAGTTACTGTTGGCCAGTTGGGCCGCTGCCTCGTTCTGTTGCTGCTGCTGTTGCTGTTGTTGCTTCTTCTTGCTGGAGGAGGACGTGCTGGAGGAGTTTGTCTGCGACTGGCTCTTGCCCGAACCCCCACCCGAGTTGCCCGTAAGGCCACCCAGTGTGGGCCCCGCAGCAGCCATGAGCGCAGCCAGTGATTGTGCATCCATGCCGGCCAGATTGCCCAGTCCTCCCATGCCTGCCAGGCTGGCAAACAGATTCATATTGTTCAGATTGCCCAAGCCCGGCAGATTGCCCATTCCCGGCATGCCCGCAAAGGGCATGGACAGCAATGGGTTCTTCGGATCGAAGGCGGCGAGCGGATTTTTCGGATCGAAAGCCCCCAGGCCGGGCAGATTGGCCAATAGGCTAGGATTGAGTCCGGCTAGCGAGCCGAACTGCAGCGCCGCCTGATCCAAGGCCGCAGCCGATTGCTGCTGGCGAGATGACTTTTTGGAGCTGCCCGAGTTGCCGCCTGCGGGGGATTGAACCGAACTCGAGGATTGCTGTTGCATTTGCTGTTGCTGGGCATGTGAGCTGGAGCCAGAAGCATTGCTAGAGTTGGAAGATGGTCGTCCGCCATGCGATCTGTCCATGGAGCTGGGTTTGGGTGAGGGAGCTGACATGGGATTCTGCATTTGCTCCAGCCACTTGGGATCCACCTCGTAGTTGGGATTCTCGGTAAGCCATTGCATCAGTCGCTTGAGCTGTGGAGCCTTGTTGCCGCCAAGACGTTTGCCCGTCTGTTTGTTGATCACAGGCACAGGCTCCTCACCTGTCAGACCCTGGGGACCGGACATGGATTGCTGCTGCTGCTGTTGTTGTTGCTGCTGTTGCTGTTGTTGTTGCTGCTGTTGTTGCTGTTGCTTCTGCAGTTGGGCCGACGACGACTGTTGGGATTGGGAACTGCTGCCGCCGCCTCCCTGCTGACGGTTAGAACGGCGACTATTGGCACTGCCAGAGCCTGCCCCGGAACCGCCTACAACATAATCAATGCTCAGCTGATCACTCAGTGGACTGGTCATGTCCGACAGCCATTTGTTCACTTTGACATCGTGCGGTGAGTTCGTGTACTTGGAGCCCAGTTTCATGGCCTGCTCCATTTCGGCCAGCATGTTCTCATATGCCTTGCGCTGGGCAGGCGGTAGGAATTGCATCATCTTTTGCTGCTGCTTGAGGAACGTTTGTGGATCGGTGGACATGGTCTGGGCCAGCAGGGCATTGAGACTGTCCTTGGAGCTTAGGCCGCCCATGGCCATGTTCTGTAAAGCGCTTAAGCCGCTGGCGCCGCTGCCGCCGGCCGTAGAGCTGGACCCTGCTCCGCCGCCGCCGCTGGACGTTGAACTCTTGGACTCTGTGGGCGAGAAGAAACACCATATTTGTGGGATTAGTAAAGTGTCAAACTGCGGAGTGGGATTTGCCTTTGGCAATGTAAAAATCAAAGCGCAGAGACTCAAACTCACTTCCGGGCACTGTCGTAACAGTGATGGTAAATGGTTTCTGATTGGACTGCTGCTGCAGGCTGGTTGACTGCAAATTGGCAGGCGTCACCGATACACTGGGCGGGATTTGTGGCTTCTTGCTTGAGGGTAGCGAAGGGTCGGGGAAGGTCTTTTGCTCTTTGGCAGCAGACAGACCCAAAACAATCTCATCCAGCTTCTTGCGTTTCTTTTCCTTGCCAATGACTGGCTCCTCAATGGTCTGGAAAGAGTAATATAAAGTTAAGACTGCCGCTGGATCTCATTCCTCTCTCTACACTTACGCAATTATTCTTCTTCATCAGCTTGTTGAGCGTATCATCCAGCTTGCTCTTGTTGCCCGCCATGGAGGGAAAAGCGGAGCTAAGCGCCGCATGCACACTGGACTTCTTTGAGGGCATGCTAAAGTCTTGAACCTCGCTTAAATCAATGGCTCCGGCACTTGAGGCTGACTTCAACATTTCCGTCATGTTCATTTTAGGCAAGCTGCTGTGTGGATATAACAAGAATTCAACTTAGTTTGGTGACATTCAGTCAGTACTGAAATGGTACCCACCTTGAGGATAGATCCATGGGTGCACCCATGGATGGTGGTGGCGTTTTCATGGCTGGAACAGCTGGTTTGCTAAACTGGCCAGACGATTGTCGTGAAAGCGAGGCATGCTGATGAGCTGGCGGCGGTTGCATGCCACTTAGGGCTGAAGATGAACCACCACCACGTCGTCCAGAAGAGCCAGTTAATGCTTCCATATTGGCAATTTCACTTTCCCAATCTTTGGGAGCCACTAGAATGGAGAGAAAAAGAGGAGATTAGCATTAGGAGTTTAGCCAAAAACCAAAATTAACGGGTCTGTATTATGTTTTTCTAATCTGTAAAGTCGAAAGTTTAAAGATGCTCGGAAGATGCTTGAATTGTTAAGAATTCTGAACTCGCTGATTGTTCCACAGTAGGACTGACATTTATCACTTGGTGTGGGCAAGCTCGACATTTTATTGTTAAGTCACAGCCCCCATAATATGCTACAAAGTGAGCAGCCTAAGGTGCCGATGGCTGCATCTCCATTGACTGATCTCCGCTGGATTGTCAAACCGTTTTCATAATATCACCCGTCATCGAGTCCCGCACGGGACCTATACAGCGTAAACAAAACTGCATCTATAGGAAGAAGTTCCCAATATCTTCAGAGCAACAGTGGAGGCTTTATCCGCTCGTCCACCTAAAGACTTATTCTTTCTGAAAGTAATCAGCGACGGCTAATCGTCACTGTAACGTGCAATCTAGTATTGTCACATTCTCTGAATGAACTAAAATTGAAAAATTGCCCAAAGGTATAGGTTCAAGGGGGGGGGGGGGTAATGGTGGGTGTGGTTAACTCTCCCTCTCTTTTTGCGTATTTATCCATAAAAAACAACAATAATTAGTTATTTTCTTGATTTTTTTATAATTACTCCCACCCCATATATTTCTTATATAATATAATATGTTTTGCTAATTTACATCTCCAAAAGATATAAGTAGAAGGAGAGAATACTGGTTTTAACTCTTAATTTTGTTATAATAGGGTATCAAACGAGATATAAAGTAAGAAAAAAAATAAAAAGTTGAATTGAATTAAATATGTGATAAAGGAAACATTACTTTTTGAGAATAATGATGATTGTGTGCAAGTGAACCAAAGGTTTTGGTAAAACCAACAAAGAACTACAATGATGTTGATCATTTTGGAGCTGCCTATCAAATTCTTCTAGAATTGACACTGTCATCCTTGGGGCTGACCTACCTTACATCTCTTTAATGGGAAAATGCGGGAAAACGCCCATATATAAAATGTTAAGCATAAACTTTGAATGGGACTGAAATATTCTGCAATGGATGAAAGCTTAATATATTGCGCCGGCCCACAGAAAAAAAATCCAAAGTTTCCAAATCAGGGCAGCAACCCGGTTACGATCCATACTAGAGGTGCGCAATTTTTGTTCACGTCACGAAGGATTCACGAAATAAAAATTTCAGTAGGCACGATTCACGCACGTAACTATTTTGCGTTGCATCTACTAAAACAATGGGCGTATCAGCAGAATTATTGATCCCTAAGCAGGTATCAGAAAAAAATTGTGCATCAAATAGTTTCTGCTGAACGAGTTGCTACATTTTTCAACAACGCTGCGGGTGTCGAATTATAAAATGGCGCGCCGTATACACTTTGGGATCCGGGTTAACTTAAATTCTGCATATATAATGTGACAGTTATGTTGAATTATATTTAAGAATTTATTTTTTACGGCCGATATAAGAATTGCAATCATTGCACAAAACGCGCATGTTTTTATCGATACTATGTTTATCGATGGGAGCAGTATCACTAAAGTACCGTGCTATTTCGTCGATACATTCCTCTATCATGATACTTGGAAATTGGCTATCATGAAGATCAGCAAATTTGTACTTGATCAGGGTGCAGTTCAACAATACGCTTATATGATTAAATTCAATCATATATAAATAAAAGAGGTGATTTTATTTCTCATTACTGTGACTATTCTAAGAAGAGTTTACATCCTTAAGATACCTTTAAGCAAAATATCGTTCTGGTTCTCATAAGAAAGAAATCAAGGTTTTTGTATTCTGTTTAAAAACAAGGCAATGAAAAAGCAATGAATGTGGTTCTAATAGATTCTTTACTGAATTTTTGAGTCACTTTTTCATGGATTTCGATATTACCAAAAATTCCAAAATTCCAGAAACATTTGCTGCAGTTAAAATATATTTTTAAAATTTCGTGAGTACACTGCATATCTTATATTCATGATGTTTGACTCTGGCTCACGCGAAGAAGATTTGTCTTTGCTCACGACCACGTCATGACGCACCGTGACACGCCCAAATTCACCGTCACGGGTACACCCCTTAATCCATACCGAATTTAATAGGGTTGTCGAAATATCACTTACACACATATCGATATCAAATAACTTTGACTGAATTTTTGATTGAATTCTCTTGATATTAGTTATATCAGTAATACTAGTAATAATGCCTTCAGAAAAACCTTGCTTGTAGCCGAAACTAACAAAATTCACACCAGAACTACATTTAACAAGTATTCGATATTGATTTGGTTATCGAAATATCGATAGAATACATTTTGACGATATTTTGAATACTTTTTTGGTTTTGGCACGGTTTAAGGGCATTCTCTTAATATTAGTGGCATCAGTTATACTAGTAATATCCAAGAGAATGCCTTCAGAAAACCCCCCATTTTTTTGGCCGAAACTAACAAAAATACACACTCAAAATTAATTCAACAAGTATTCGATATCGATATTTCGACATCCCTACGACTCCAGAATTAAACCTGGCATTTCGACTTTTTCAAACTTTGAACGAACCATAGTTCATTTAACTGCAGAACCTTAACCTTAATTATCGGTTCGGTTCAACAAAATTAAACATATATTTTGATAAATTGTCGTCAGGATTGTCACAAAAGCCGTTTCAAATACAAAAGAAACGCAACCTCTTAAAAGATTGGTGTTATATCCTAGATTCTATGGTCAGAAAAGCGAAAAAGTTATCTTTGCTATTTTACCGCTGCCTGCGATGGCAATAAGAGAGAGCAGACTGATCAAACATTTGAAAGATTTTGACATCTTATTAATGTTAACGAAAGGCTTTGGCGTTTACTGTCTTATCAGTACCACTGAAACATTAATACATAAATTGCATTTCTATTCCAACCAAAACAAACTCCCAAAAACCTCTAACGTTTTTTTTTTTTTATAAAAAAAAAAAAAATAGAAATCACATTCGGATCCAATTTGGAAAGTCTGATACAGATTTAAGCTTGATACTTGTACTTGATTTGATCTGAGCTTGAAATTCAAACAATTTGCAATCCGGAAAAGAATTTCTGCAAAATTGCCCTACTTGATATTTAATATTCGAGGACATAAGTTAGGTTAGCACACACTCGCCACAAAGAGTTCTGGTCTTTTAAACAGCTGCTTTAAGAATCTTCTGATTCTATTCCAGGGCAACATAAGTGCAAAAACTGACAAAAGAAGATTCCCACCCGACAATCATGACCGAAAGCTGATCCACCTTTTATCAAAACTATCGAGAATGTGTTCCTTTTTCGGTTTGAAAAGTATGTAAAATTGAGTTCGCGATACACGTTTTCGCATCGTCATTTTCTAGACACAGAAAACGTATTGAAAACTTTATCGTTTCCAATACGATTTCGCTATTGAGAAAGTGTCCAGAACGGATTAAAAAAATGTGTTGTACACGTTATCTTTCGCGAATATTGATAAGAATGTTTTGTTTCTTCATAAAAAAGCTTATCAGGCTTGTTTCCGTTTCCTAATTCGACTGATCGGAATTGATAAGAGTTGTGATATCTTAGAGACGATTAAAGAATTCGGGCGAATCTATTTGTCATCAAGAGGGCCGAATGAAGGTAAATTGGGGTTTGAAGTTAAAAGCCGAAAAACACAGTCGGTTTTTTGAAGCGAGTACAAGCGATAACAATTCCGATTCCGCATGATTTGATCGAAATCGAAAACGGGAACAGGCCTGTTTAACTTTTTAGAAAATTCGGATTTCGTGGTTAGAGAAACTATCGTAAATCAAGTAGGTCCGTATTCATTCGATTATTTGTAGGGTGAGATTAACTTTTTCTTGAATTTTTGCTTTTTTATTGAACTTCGGAACTTACTTGAATCTTGATGCTTGATTATTTGATTTGGAAGTACGATTTTTACTTGAAATACTCATTTTCGATTTTTACATGATTGTATAAAGCCTTTCCTACTTGAAACTTCATTCCAAAGGTAGAGATCACTTTCATTTTCTTGAACTTAATATTAGCTCCCCATTTTTTCGTTTTGTCCTGGAATTCCAGCTTCTATTAAATTCGGCAGGTTTTCTTTCTTGATTCTTTTCCAATTTAACTAGTTTTGTAATCGATTTACTTACTTGATGAACTATTGAGCAGGGCATGTAGTTTGGCCCGCTCCGTTTCCACATCGATGGCAATGTGTCGTTTGCGATTTTTGCCCGTTTTGGAACCAGCACTGGGCACATTTAAGCCCACACTGGCTGCCGACGAGCCACTGGCAGCACTTAGAGACATGCCTGGTAGCAGGGATGACAATGAGGTGGCATTACCACCAGCGGCAGCAGCTGCCACAGCAGCGGCCACTGCTGCATTGATGCTGTTAGCATCCAGACCCGGTAAGGTGGTACCTCCGACCGACGAGGATGTCTTGCTGGAAATCCCCGATGAGGAGCCAGCTGTGCTGGCCACCTGTTGCATCTGCGAGGCTTGCAAATGTTTGGTTACACCCTGATCTGTGGTAATGGTTATTACATCGGGCGTTGTGGAGCGGCGCTCTATGCTGTTCAAATGGGGAATGGATTCGTGTAGGGCAATGTTCAGATCAGTGGCTCCCTTGCAGCTGGCAAAGGCGCTATACTGTTTGTCCACCGGCCACTTGTTGTGCTCCACACAGCTAACGATATGGGCCATACGTCGCTCCAGGGCAAAGTCCTTGAACCAACGTATCATGCACATCTCCAGTTTGGGTTTCTCCAACTTTTGTTGCTTAACGGTGGCGGGTTGAATCACCTCCAGATCGGGGAAACGAGCTTTGAGTTCGGCGGCTTGTTTTTTGCATTCTTCTTCGACAGCCTTTTCCTTCTCCTTCATGACCTCATCGTCATCGGGATCGGTGGGGGCGGCAACCAGGTCTAGAATTTCCTGATCACTGGGCTTGTCGCTCTTTTTGGTAGCGGCGGCAGCTTCGACCTTTTCAGTTTCAGACACTTCAGCGGATTTCTTTTCCTCGCTGTCGGCGGGCTTATCCTTCTCTTCGGTTGTCTCTTTCAAAGTTGAATCAGTTTCTGCTTCCTTGTCTGAGGCAAGGTCTGACTTCTCCTCGGCTTCTTTTGCAGAGGATTCGTCTACCTCCATTTTCGCAGATTCGTCTTCAGAGGATGAGGATTTTTCTTTAGCTTCATCGCTGATTTGCTTACCCTCCGACTCGATGGCCCCTTCTGCAGATAAGTCCTTTTCCTGGCCATTTTCGGCAATGGACTCATCTACTTCCATCTTTTCTTTCTCCTCTTCGTCTGGTACGCTAGAGGCTGACACATCTTTATCGCTGTCGCTGGATTCTGCTTCCTTTTCAGCATTTGAGGGTTTTTCAGTTTCCTCCTCTGCTGCACTTGATTCAGTTCCTTTAAGCTTGAGCGATTCTAAGTCTTCTTCAGCAGTCTCTGGATCATCCTTCTTGGATTCTTCAGTGGACTCACTGTTGTCTGTATTAATTTCTGGTTTAACCTCAGACTTTACAGCTGATGCGGGCGACTCTTTTTTGATGACACTCTCCTTGGTAAGCAGTTCATCATCCAGATCTATCACTTCATGCTTCACTGCAGCAGCAGCAGCTGCAGCGGCAACAGCCGCTGCCTTCTCTGCAGCTGCCAATTTCTCGGCCTTCTCCGCATTGAAAGCCTCCAGTTTGATCGTACGCTGAATCTGTGCCTCGAGTTCTCGTATGAAACGTTTCTCCGATTCGCAGAAACTAAAGTTGGGATCGTTGAATATAAACGTTTCGGAGCGATAAAGACCATGCTTCAGCACCGCAGCAATTAGTTCTTTATCGTGTCGTCCTGGCTCCCACCAGTCGGGTGTGTCGGCATTCATCGAGCACAACTTTAAGCGGTCCTCCAGTTGGGGATGGCGTGCCACCTCACGCAACTTGGATAGCAGCTCCAAACGATCCAATATCAATTTGGCATGCTCCTTTTCAATTTCCTCAATGATACCCTCGAGACCACGCTCCGACTCGCTGAGCTTGAGCCCAGCCTGACGCTTGCACATGGCCACAAAAACTTTGTAATAGTCGGTGAGGGTTTCGTCGCTTTTACGTTCTAGATGTGCCATCTGTTTGAATTTGGTCCAATCGGGTGTTAGGCTACTGCTGATACCGCCTGATCCGGTGCCACCCATGGGTGTGGTTAGATGCAAATCAACACCATAGCCGGTCAAAACGCGCAGAAATTCATATTCCTCACGACGATTCCATTTCTTGGGTATCAGCTGAAGACGTTGAGACTCACGTTCTTTGGCCGCCAGTTCCATTTTGCCCTGGCGTTCCATTTTCTGTAAGTAAACGAGAGAGGGGTGGACAATTTTTTTAGAAATTTATTCAACATTTTTGGTTTGAGATAATTAATATAAAATTAAATGTTTTTTAGAGGCCAGCGACTGAAAAGCTGTTTGCTCTCTTTGCATGCGTTCGGCTCGTGTTGCTGAGAGTAGCATAATGGGTTCGGTCAATGTTGCCCTGCGGGCATGGGCAACATATTTGATTCTAGCCGTCTCAAAGGCAAAATTTATTAGGTCCTTAAAATAGCTGTACAAATAACCTGGGAGGAAAAAAAAGAAAAAAAAAAAGAAGGAAAAAGAAAAAGAAGAAAAAAAAAGAAAGAGGAGAAGAAAGGGAAAAAAAAAAGAAAAAAAAAGAAAAAAGAAGGAGGAAAGGAGGAAAAAAAGGAGGGGAGGAGAGAGAAAAGAAAGAAAGAGAGGGGGGGAGGAGGAGAAAGAAAGAAGGGGAAGGAAGAAAAAAGAAAAAAAGGAAAAAAAAGGGGAGGAAAAAAAGGAAGAGGGGAAGGAAGGGAAGGAAAAAGGGGAAGGGAAAAGAAGGAAGGAGGAGAAAAAGGGTAAAAAAAAAACAATAACTTTACTAGGTTGGGTGGGTAATAGAAGGAGAACTTAACATTTTGATCTCCCTTCTTCCTCAAAGTTTGTGTGATTAAGAAGATTTAGGATCAAATTCATATTTTACCAAAACATTTGTTGTGTTTTTGAGGCATTGTGTACTCCGACCCAATGGTAATTCTTAAATACTATTCCCGAAACTTAGCCAAAAGCATTTCGTAGAATTTAAATCTTAACACTGAACCTTCTGTATTAAATTAGTTTACCTTCTTCCATCCAATTACAAAATATTCATAAATGAAGTATAAAATCATTGGACTGCAAAGCAGTTAGTCATTCTTCTTCTTTTTTGATTGACCATCACAACCGTTTGACGGTCTCAACCGCTGCAACTAATGTTTAGTCTTTACCATTAAATATAGAAAACCTGCAACAGCAACAATATCTAACGTTCCACAAACAACTTAAGATTCGAAATGGACCAACTTGTTGCAAGTGTCAGTTCATGTGATGTAGGTCGTCCGGCATAACCCAATCTAACTCAAACAGAAATGCTGGCACGTGTATGGCCACGAGTGTCTGCTACACACAACTTAAGCTGTTATATCACAGACTACCCCACCAACGAGATACGAAAATGCTTATCGACATTCTTGTCGAAGACGGTCATAAAAGTGAAAAACTGAAGTATTGCTCATCAATTGGGCACAGCAGCAAATAATATAAAAAAGTTTTAATGCAGTCAGCTTTAAAAGTTACTTTGTAGACTTTTGTAAAGATTGACTGGTAGAGGGGTCTATCAGGGGTTCAGGAAAATCTTAAATTGCCCCGTTTAGCGCATTTGCCATCAAAACCATAATTAACGTTGCTGTGACACAAAGCTACTTGATAAATTTCTTGGCAAGCAATCGCAAATGCAATGCATGTTGTCAAATGACATCCTGGTGAGCCAACAAAATATCCTGCGCAAGAATTAGATGCCAACAGTCATAGAACTGTAAGGCCAAGCCAACACAGATGCGGGCAACAACTCAAGCCAAAAGTTTCTTCTTCTGGCCAAGCCATTTCCAGCTGCAAATAAGCAAATAATTGAAACATCTGTCAAATCAAAACAAACCCTAACAACTTGAGGGACTAACAAAAGTTCAATTAGTTGGTACGGAGAGTTAATAGATCTCATGAAAAGGAGATAAGAAACGAAAAATATGCTACTAAAATACTACAGGGTAAGAAACATAGACAGAAATTCTTACTACTATATTTAAAAATTGGAATTTAATTTTGCTATAAAAAAAACGGCTTGATATTTTTTAAAGGTTGAACATTTATTGGAAAGGTTGGTTCATATCATTTATTTATGAAAAACAATTTCGGTCAAATGACCACCACGGCTGACTTGGCAATGTTTTCGGTCGAGCGCACCGGACGAGTAAGTACACTGGTTGGTTTATCCACCAACATTCCAGTTTCAGGAACTCGCTTTACGAATTAATCCACAAATTGAGTTTTTTTGTTAAATGTTTTTTTTTTCAAATTTCGCACAGCTTGAGTCGGGGACTCAATATGTTTTTAATATTTCTCAACTTTCTTCAAGTGAATAGCGACTCATTTCGTAAATGTCAAAGTTTTTACTAAATATTAGTGGCTTTCCGAATGGCATTTGACGTTTTTAAAGTCAAATTATGAATAGTTCAAATTCCAAACACTAGATGGATTACCCTGTACAATGATCTGGTAAATCTAAGGAAATCTATTCCATGGGTTCCTTACTGTGAATCGAAACTTAAACCGAACCACGTATGAAACAAGAGCGTAAGTTAAAGTTATAAAAATAACTGAACTAGAGACGAAATTATAGACATTCGAAGATCTTTTATCAGGTCGATATTTATCAATCTCACAATTGCCATAAAAGTAGATTGCCATTTAATAAAAACATTCATACAAGTTTGTGTTTTTATTTGAATAATTCACAAAAAAAGAAAGCCAAACTAATGTATCTTTCAACCACTTTAAAGAATAAATAGGGTTGAGGTACCGAATTCGTATCGATTTAAAAAAACGAGAAAGGCAAAGCTAACTTCGTCCGTACCGAAGTTCTGATACACTTGAAAAAGCTTGTCTCAACGGTTAGCGACTTCGACCAAACTTCGCAGATCAGCTTAAAAACATTCAATATTACCCATGACCGTGTTTGAGAGCGGTAATATTAGGAAAAAAAACCGTTTTTCTCACTAAAACCCATTTTCCGAACGAACATTTCTATGGCAGCTACAAGAAGTAGTCATCCGATCCGGTCGGTTTCGAAATATTAGCAGCGTGCAGTTAAAAGAAGACTCTGTGGAAAGTTTCAGCTCGATAGCTCCAAAACTGAGGGACTAGTTCGCGTAGAAACAGACAGACGGACGGACGGACAAAGCTTAATTGACTCAGCTCGTCATGCTGATCAAGAATATATATACTTTATGTGGTCGGAGATGATTCCTTCTAAGCATTACAAACTTCGGGGCAAAATTATAATACACCTTTCAAGTGTATAAAAACGCTTAAAACGAGAGCCGAATTAAGCTTCAAACCACGACTTTAGTGAAACCGGTCACTTTCACAAGCTATTGGCTACAGCTGTAAAGCAACCGGTTATTCATTTTTTATTTATTTTATTTAATAGCTTAACAATGTTCTGTCTAACGCTTAAAAGCCCTACTAAGGAACGACAATAAATTATTTTTTATTACAAAAAAGTAAGAGTGAGTGGAGAGAATATATGAGAATTCAAAGCTTTTGGAAAGGTTCATGATTAGCGTGTAGTTTGTTAGGTAAGGTAAGGTAAAACTGGCTATACAGCTCCTCAACGGGGCCAAGCCAAGCCTCCTCAATCTCTTGGCGTGGTGCTTTAAATTTTTCGCACAAGAGAAAGGGACCTAGAGTTTAACGCCGGATCCGAACGGCGAAGTTTGAGAAATTGCTTTTTCAGGGCTAGTTACTTCACAGCTGGCGCCAATAGCTGGGTGAAGGTGACCGTATGTGTAAAAGCTAGTTTCTAAAGAAAGAAAAAAACTTTTATTATTAGATGTTCAGAGGCGGGATCAAACCCACGACCTCCCGCCCAGCAATCCAGCACACTAACCACTGGGCCACAGCCGGCCACAGTAAGTTTGTTAGGTAAGGTTATAGATAAATAGGACAAATGGACACTATGTCAAGTTCGGCGTTTCTTAAGAGAAGGTAGATTGATCAGGCTTATCTGTGCTTGAAAGGAGGAAGATGACTGTTAAGATCAAAGTTTTTGCCACGGAAAGTGTTTTTGAACCGATTTCGGTTGATCTTGATATTTTTGGTAATATGGAGACCAGACAAACTGCTCATATTCAAGAATTGGTCTTACTCGGCAGACATATAAATGCTTAGAACTCCGAGAACTCCCATTGTCTTGTTTGCGTTTATCTCTATATGACTATTAACACATAACTTTTGCCCCCAAATCATTAATTTATAGATGCGTTTCAATAAGATGGTATCAATCGTTTAATCAAACTCATAAGATTGATTATGACTTAAAGTTATACAATACCATTAATATTACGCTGTCTCTAGGTCTCGTTATCTTTGCACATAGCTTCAAAAAGCAGGAACACAACACACCACAAAGGAGGCTAGTTATACATTTACATTTGCTTAGATTAAGAGGAAGGCTATTAACCGAACACCAGGTGTGAAGAGAGTTTAAATCGCATTGTCGAAAGAGAGGAGACGCAGTGTTGTCATCAGGGGTGTCCTGGAAATCTCTAGAGATTTCGTATAAACGATTGAACTTCGAACTTAACTGCGACTATTTTATTTGTGAAGTGCCAAGAATCCGACAGCCGATTTTGAGGAAGGAAAACCGTACGCATTAAAAATTTACTTAGCTTTTACCAGGCGGTTTCAAATCGCTCAACTTTTGTCATCTAATCTAGTGGGCGGCCATATTTGTAAAATTCAAACAGCTTTAATATAAAATGATAACGTTTACACGAAAACCTCTAGAGATTTCTGGGACACATACATCGGCAAACATCAGCGCCTGGCATAAAACTTGCGGGATACCATTTATGAATAGGCTTAATAGTAAGGGGACCCAGATAGGATAGTATCAGACTGAAACGAACTGGTCGAGATGGATCGCAGTCCAAGAGCGGCATCATTGGACCGTACTATTTTAAAAATTACGAAAATGGCCACATTGCAGTCAATGGAGCTAGTGACTTGCAATGATTTCCCACCTTTCGTTTGCTAAAATGGAAGAATTGGACTTTGTTAAAATGTGATTTCAACAAGACGGTGCCATATGGGCATATCCAAAAAAATGTCCTCCAGGGCCAAAAAAAATTAAAGCGTTTAAAAGCACTATATTTAATCAAATTTTCATAGGGAAACAATCAAATTAAACTAATGTAAGCTAATCTAAACTAAACTAATGATAACCCAATTGGATATATTCTGTTTCACGGCCGTGCTATCGCGATTTTACTCATTTTGACATTAAATTTGCTTAATTTTTTGGAAAAAAGTGACCATAGATTACATGTACTTTCGCTATCTAAAATCTTTCTGATGGTACAAAGGGCTATACAAGAATGCATAAGAAACCATGAGAAACTATGGCAATTCAATTAATAGTAAGTTTTTGCTACGCATTATAGCAGAAACCACATAAATATGACGGTGGAAAAAATGTCACGTTCGACATGTCACGTATCAACAGAGATATATATTTTATTACAAAAAATGTACTAATATTTTAAATCAAATAATATACATTTCAAAGAACTATTTATTCATAAGATATTAGGATTATTTGGGCTTAATTATTGTGTTAGGTTTATATAGCTGCTCGCGAAAACCACTTCTGTTTTTGTCACGTTCGAATAGCTTCCAAGTTTGTCATTATTTTGGAAACCGATTTTCATTGATAATCACTTTAACACTAATTAAAGTGCTTGCTAAGAGCTATATTATACAGTAAAAAACGAATTAAATTTGAAAACGATTTATTTTGACTTTTTTTCATTTTCAATGTGTACGACGGTCACGGTTCGACAGAATGGAAATGCCCATATGCCAATTGAGAGGCGAGTTTTGTAAGCAAGCCGCAAAGATCATGATCTTGAATGACCCGAAATGAAATGACCCGACTAGACTATTCTTTGTGAAAGTCTCTCGTGTTGGAGCCCTATAAGATTTCAACTTGCAAAAAAGTATGCCAATATGGGAGCTTACGGATGAGACCACCCTCAACATTTACATAAAATTAAATTTAAAAAAGTACATTTTTCTGTTTTTCACCCTTTAGTATTATGAAAAAAGTGGATTGGGGGTTAACTGTTCTCTATTTCTTGTGCGAAAATTTCAAGCCAGGAGATTGAGAGATGCTCGGCTAAGCCCTTTGGGAGTGTAAAGTCTAGTGTTTTAACCATCTGGTAATATGGGTTCGAACCCACTAACCGGAGCTTCGCAAAGTCTTGTGTAATAAAACAGTTTTCAGCTTCAAATGGATTGATATTGTTATACTTCACCAGAGCAAAATCCGCGACTTTAATTCCTTTTACAAAGCAGAACCCTTTTTTCTTAATCTACATCTAAGATGATCATTGTGGTTGATGCCTCGCGGCATGCCTGTAACACAGAGTCCTGTGCGAATTCCAACGGGAAGGGAGTCCATTTTGCCTATTTAGATGTAGTAGCTTCAAACTTCTATTAAAATAAAGATTGGACCAAGTAAAACTAAAGATTTCACACGCCTAAATTACTTCGTATTCCGCAGGACCGCAGCCAGCTCTACAACGTGTATTTCTCAGTCCACCCTCGCCTCTAAGTTCAAGTATTGTACCCAAAGCCCTAATTCTAACCATGACTGAATTAAAATATAATTGCTTACAATTCAACAATTACATTTAAATGTAAGCAAATAAGATCCAAGTTTATTTCCCCAATTATTCGACGCGAACAACGCCCCAATGTGAATTTGCAAAAAAAGCAAATTCATTACTTTTATTTACACAAATTTGAGAAAAAAATTAAAAAAGCGTGCAAAGAGCGCGACCCTTTCTTTCTCAAACATGTAAGGCGAGATCCCAAAGGGGTGGTGGGTAGGCGGCTCTGATGTGGTGGTGGTGGTAATGGCGGTGGTGGTGGCAGACGACACTCATCATCATCTATGCCCCTGCCTCTGCCTGGCTTTTGAATTACAGTTTTTGCGAAATAAAGACAAAATGCGAATGGCAAGCGCAAAACAAGCCAAGCAAAATGAGAGACAGCGACGACGACTAAATACGAACGAACTGAACTGGCAGCAATACAATAAAATCATAATAATAAAAGTAAAAAATCCATTTTACACCCCTAATAACGGCGACGAATGAGCGCACGAGGCAAGCCAGAGACAAACAAATGAATCCTGCGAGACCAATTGCACGGGAAAGGAGCACACGCGAGCGCGTGGGCACGGCGTGGTGTGTTCTCCCTCGCTAGTTAGGTTAGTTATGATAATATTACCAAGGTGGTTGCAGGCAGGTACTCCAACTAAATGCAACTACTATAAAAGGATGCCAATTGGTAGCTTAGGCTGGCAACCCTGTTTATACAGCTAACGGCTTTTCACTTGGGCTCTCCCCAAAAAAAGGGGGACAAACAAAAACAAACGACAAAGCGCAAAAGATAAAGAGCCTCGCACAAGGAGACGACGGTGCTCCCTCTCACCAATCGCCGTAATCTACCATCTCGCTTGCTCGCATTGTGGTTCACATTTACACGATACAAGTGCGAGCGATTGATTATGATTATTAGTGGCAACAACAACAACAACAACAGAGACGACGAAGTCGTCGTCGTCGTCGACTTCGACTTGGACTGGCCAAAGAAATACACAGATATAAAAGGGGGAGGGAGGGAGGGAGAGCAGGCGCAGCAATGGAAAAACGAATTCGAATTTAAATGAGCGCTTCCACCAAGCAGCCACGTTTGTTTGTCTGTGTGAGCCCCCCCTCCTTTTGAGTGTTGGTAACAACGTATGTGAAATCTATAGGCATAAATTTATTGTTTTGTAACGTTGGTTGTTACGCGCATTCTTTGCATTTTCTTCTCCTTCTTCTCCTCTATTTTTTGCATACTCTTTTTTGATGCTCTACAAATTGTCATTCGTCATGATTAAGTTTTTACCTCCAAGTAAATGCCATTGCTTAAAGCTGCTGGAACTGTTGATGATTTATTCAGATGCTCGCAGAATGCAGAGAAACTGCTAAAATCCATGGGTTTAATAACCTCCATCGTTTTCTTGGTCGTAGAGTAAAAAAATTGTATCACAAATATTTGAAAATAGATTTTCGATTTACAATTTCGTCATTATTGATTTTAATTAAGCACTAATTATCATTCATTTCGCCGCACACACACACTCAGAGCACTCGATGGACACTTTTGTGCCATTTGCACGGCAATTACATTTTGCCCCATTCCGTTTGATTATTATTATACGCGATATTGGATGAGTGCAGGCACAGCGCAGCGGCAGCGGCAGCACTTGGACGTTTTTACAACTTTACACCGCGGCGCTCAAACAAATAATGAGCGGAGCGCATTGCGGACTAAATACAAGAAACACTCCTCACACACACAGACACAGACACATCATCATCATCAACAGAAAACATCAACCCGCAACCCGCGTACGCGCACAGCGGCAGCTAAAATCGAATGCGAACAGAACGGAACGATACAGAGAGCCGCTAGCTAGCCAGTCAGACTCAAAGTATTGAGCGAGGGAGCAGAGCAGAAAAACCAAAACGAAACCAAACAATCGTGAGATTAAGCCAAACGCCGTTTTGGGTGAATGTGAATATGAATGAGATGGGTACGGGCACAGGCGGCACAGGCAGTCTGAGGTGAATGAGCGGCAAGCAGCGTCACTTGCAACGAGAGAGAGTGCACACAAGTGAGAGACCCAGGCCAGGCCAGCGAGAGTAAGCCAGGGAGAGTAACCGTCTTGGTGAGAGCAGTAAAGTGTGAGTGTGCACTGGATGGACGAGTTGAAGAATGAGGAGGCACCACATTGTGTCAACTGTGTAATGTAAGCAAAGAAGGCAATGCCAACGACAGAGCCTGCCGTACACACACACACACACGCGCGTAAAGATGAGCAGCAGGCATGGTGGGGACAGGGGGGGGAGTTCACATAACACACGGCAAAAAAGCCAAGGCACTGAAACAAATGTACCACAAAAACTGTGTTGACGAGAGCAAGAGCGAGAGCGTAAAGGATGGGGTTGGGGCAGCCTTAGTGACGGCTGCGACTGATGTTCGGTAATGACGGCGGACACAGGACAACAAGGGATAAAATAAAATAATAACAGCCGCAGCCACAGTCGCAGCCGCAGAGAACCATGAAAATGGATTAAAAACTTTGCCAGGTAGAAGAATGCTTTGGCTTGGCGGATTCCTGGTACTATCTACATATGTTGTGCATTTTGCAATTGTCTAATTAATTCGACCTTTGAGAGCATGGGAATGGCGAAAGATAGAAAAGAAACTAAAGTGCGATAAGCACGTAGTCAGAGCAAAAATGAAACAAGATTATTAATCAATCCGTAAGATATACACACACACATAAGTACATATCCACCACCACCGTCCGTCCATGCAATGGCGACACATCTTCAGCGAATGCACTTACTCACTCTCGCACACACTCACATGCTGGCATGATCGGTCAAACGGGAGTGGGGGACGACGACGTTCTCTATCGTAAATTTGACTAAAGCGTAACACAAACTAAATCAAAAAGAGTCAGCTATAGCCAGGCAGGTAGACACACCAAAGCAATAGCTGTGGCTCATTCAGACACGTAGCCCACAATATATTGATGGACTGACCATTCGGCACATTGGGATTGCATCGACTTTTCAATGTTTTATGACTGACAGGTGTGAAGACGAACGACGACGAGCAGGCAAAATGCGCCGACGCGCCAGCAGCAGCAGCTGAAACAGCTGCAACAGCGCAAGATGTGACAGCAACACGTGATGCGCACGCGTACAGTGGGACAAAGTCAAGCTGGATTGCATGGGGGCATTTGCATATGGGATAAGTCGCACTCGCAAAGATTTACAATAGTTTTTAAAAATGTAAATGGGAAAAAAGAGTGAAGACTAATCTTCTATTTCCCATACAAACGAGCGCTTAACTGCTTTACAACACCTCCAAATGCATACAAATTGCTATGACAATTTAAATAATTGTATATGGGTCGAAAAACAATTGTTAGCGAAATTGAAAAGGGATCAATTCTCGTCTTTTAAAAGTCCGGCTTGAATCTAAGCCCCATCATATCGCGAAAAATCGTTTGCAGTCGCACTGTTATTGACCATTATTTGAGGAAACCCCAAGAATAAGGTCAAAAACGTTGTACTGGACAAATCCCAGTACTAGATGTCCACCTCCACATTTTGAGAGGTGTACTTAAATTTCTCAGTTGACCGCCTGTTAGGGTGCCTTCACACTGTTCGACACATGAGACATGACGACTAGTAGTCCTACTTTTTGTTAGGTTTTAAATTTGAATAGCTTGTCAAATTCATAGAATTTCATGGGGCAATACATGCCCACTAGATTATCATGTCTCATGTGTCGAACAGTGTGAAGGCACCCCTTAAAAGCAGCTCGCGATCGAATTTTCACTGAATAACTTGTCAAAAAATTCCCAATAAACAGAATTAAGTTTCCGTAAGGTAGATGGTCGATTTACTAGTTCCAGAAAAATGAGACTACATTCTCAACTTAAGTGTTCTCCCTATTTAAATGAAAGCTGGAATACATCCTATCGGGTGTGTTCTAGAAATCTCTAGAGATTTTGGTACAAACGATTTGATTTGGAAATAAACCAGGAGGACTTTATATATGAAATGATAAAAATACGGTAGGCTACTAAATGCTAGGTCGGTAAAAACGTGCTCATTAAATCTACTTAGTTTGAGAGCTCGGTTTCAAATCGCATAGCTTTTTTCATCTAATCTAGTAGCCGGGCATAATATGGGCACTTCACATATGAAGGCAAGCACTTTTAATTTAAAATGTAACCGTTTATACCATAATCTCTAAAGATTTCAGACGTACGTAATCGGGTGACAAAAAGCTTTTTAGGAAAAGTGTTTGGTCAAACTATTGAACCGGCCAGCATGTTCCTCTGACTTAAGTCAAATCAACAAGCTACGATAGCGTTAGCGACCTTAAAAGTGCGATTTGAAGAGAATATAACATCCTTGAACCGCAGTGGTTAGTGAATCCGATAGATTAATAAGAAGAAATAAGATTTTTGATGTTTGGAAAACAAATGCCTAGATCGGGGGCCCAAGGCTCACATTATTATTGCGTTTGTGTGCCTAGCAGCGAACCAGGAAGTGAACGTCACGAGCAATAAGTAAATGAACAACTGCCTCGTGAGAGAAGCGAACGACGAATGGAATTGTCGTGAAAGAGCAAGCTGCTGAGCGTGCTATTTATAGAACACACACGCTCAGGGAAATTCAATTAAAGGCAGGTCCGTTTAGTCACCTTAAAATGTATTGGAACCAGAAGGCATCTTCAATCTTTTTCCCCTTTTAACATTGAACTCTCTATTTCTATTTTGAAAGAGAGCATTAACAGTTAGTTTGGGCTAAAAGCTGCATTATTGAGCTGTGAACGTTTTGAAGCGAAATTCTATTAAAGGCAGTGTGTTCCAAGTCCTCAGAAGAAGAAGGTGCAAAATTTTCCTTCCTCTAATACAAGATATGGATAAGAGGCAAATTAGCGTTAAATTGAAAAGATCTACATCTGCAGTGGATAATGTAATCAATTTAAAGCAGAAATATAATACAAATCGATCAAATAAGAATAATCAAAAGATTTCTTCTCGTGTAAAAATCCGCTATAATAAGGGCTGGCTTACAAAAAAATGCAACTGCATCGCAACGAAGAGCTGACTTACAATTACCCGTTACTAAGCGTCGTGTAAAACCAATTTAATGTGGGTAATTGGTTGATTTGGAAGAAAATGAAGTCTAAACCAGCTTTAAAGGAATCGCATAACGTTGCAAGATTGGAGTTTGCCGAAAAAACACATGTCATGGACCGAACAATGGGAAAAAATAATAATTTCAGACGAGAAAAAATTCTGCCTTGACGGTCCAGATGGTTTTAATTATTACTGGGCACGATTAGAAGAAGACCCAACTTTTCTACTAAGCGGAACTTTGGTGGAGGTTCGTTAATGATATGGGCTGGTTTAGTTACTATGGAAGGACCCCCATATGTAAAGTGAATGGGCGTATGAACTCGGAAAGTATATAACCATGTTGGATGAAGTATTAATAAAATTTTGGATCAGCAACCGACGTACGATGACCCCAGCATATCGCAAATTCAATTCCGGTGGAAGAGCTCAGAATTGCTGCAAGTCAAAAAGAATGGCCCAAAATTGCTACTTCAGAGTTTCAAAAGATTGAATTTCACTGTATAAAAATGCATTTTTGGAAAATTATTTGTTTGTTAATTTAACACGTGTTAATTTGTAGTATTAAGACATTTTTTGAACTAATATCGTTATTCACTATATTATTTAATAAAAATTTGATTCATTTTCATCTAATTTCCCATAAAACATATAATATCCATGTTGCCTTTTTGAATTTCGCTGAGTTTATTCTCTCTCTCTCTATGCGTGTGTTGGCTGCGACGCAGCAAGCAGAATTATGAGTTCCTATCCCATGGGATAAGTTTTTTCATTTTGGGCACCATTGGACTAGATTATTGATTGCCGAATGGGTTTAAAAACAAGTGAGAAAGTCGGTCAAGCCCGACTATAAAATACTCTGTACCTGTCTCTCTCTCTTACTCTCTCTCTCTTTCTCTCTCTCTCTAAGATTGTGCGGCGTTGGTTGTGAAAGGGTGGGTGGGTGGTAGGGGAGGGGTGATTCACTTATTTGCTCATTTGGACTGTTTGACTCAACGTCCTGTTTAAAGAGTCCCAAAAATGTATGAATACAATATCAGCGAACAACTGTCTGCCATACAAATAACTCTTGCACCACTGTGCACGGCAGCAGAAAATGCTAATAAAATAATAAATCGAATAGCAACAACAACATTCACACACACACATACATACAAGTACAAGTACAAACATAAATGCATATGTAGATGCACATAAGAGGAACAACAACAGCAACGGTCAGCCGCAACAACAAGAGCATCCAAACATGTAGAAAGGTAAGGTGAAAACCAGCCAAAGATTGCCACAAAAAGAATGGCCAACACACACAAACACACACACTTACATACAGAAAGCTAACTAACTCTCTATGCCTGTGTTCTAAATACACGTTGCAAATTCAAAAAGGAATATAAAAAAAAAAAACTGCACACCAGCCCAGCAGGAGAAGCAGCATACAAAAGAGGAAATGAAGATGACTGCCACCAGTTCAAATGAGCACAATTAGGCTGCTTTATCGAAAAAAAGCGCTAGCCTGCGGCAACGGGGCATGCAGAACAGGTCACATATTCCCCGCTCAATAATTCAGAGCCGTGAGAGCCAAACACGATGAGAGCGAGCCTGCCTGCTGCTTGCCTTTTGGGTGGGCGCACACAAAAAAAAAAGGAAAAAAATTAAAACATTGGATAAATCCAGAAAATGTAAAATTACACCCAGACAGAGACAAACACTCGCATGGAAAACTAATACATACAAAGCCGTCGTAAGTACAGCCAACGTAGCTAGGCAGCCAGCCAGCAACCACCCGATATCCGACCAGCGACGTCCACCAACGCCGCCGCAACAATCATCGTCACCAAAGAAGAACTTCACTTCGTCGATACAACAACAACAACAACAGCAGCAACAATCAGAACGACGGTTTGCTCTTCTTGCTGCTGCTGCTACTTCTGTAGCTGCTGTTGTTGTTGTTGTTGCTGGTTTGATTGATGGCGCTGGCTTTGCCTTTTGATAATGGCGGCGACGACGTCGTCGGTACAGTGGATACGCCAACCGTCAGGTTGTACAATTGACTCTGTCTCATAATTTGACCCTAGCCCTTGGTGTTGGCCAACACTACGTGGGTTCCACTGTGCGGCAGTTGGCAACTTGCCTCTTGAGGTGCTGTTGCCGACTGTGCAAAGTGGTTTGACATTTTCTCGTTTTGGTTGCTCATTCGCGCGCCGCCAACCGAGGAAGCATCTGGAGAGTCTGAGCATCGGTCGTGTGCACCATTTCGGGTTCAAATTTTGAGTGTATTTCTTTTATTTTGCATAAATTAAGCATAAGTGTATTTGCGCTCGTTGTTGGTTGGTTGCTTACGCTGCTGCTCCTGCTGGCTTGCTACTCGTCGCTCGTTTTGTCGTCGATGTCGTCGTCGTTGCTTTTGTTTGCACATTCGGAAGTACAAAACACACACACACACACACATGCACACACAATCACTCGCAGAGTTGACAGAAAGCGGACGTGGACATGGGTACGGAGGGTTCGAGCTGTCCACCACCACCAACCCAACACTCCAGGTCGTCGTCGGTGGGTGTAACTTTACTTTTTATTTAGTCAGATTTCCTCTTTTGGCTTTTCACACAATTTGCACACTTCACTCCTCCCCCTCCTCCCTTCTCCCCCTACAGAACACACACACGCTCTTTACGGGCAATAAGGGGAGGTTTATCGATAAACTGATATGTATTACAATTGTGTACCGTTGTTTGATCAAATCAATTGTGGAAAATTATGACAAATTGTTGGCGGATGTCCTGAACAAATTAGCTTCATAATTTGTAATAAATAATTACTTCGTATTCGAAATATTCCTTACAAAATTTGAATCTTCAGATTTCCTACTCTCTAGTGCAGGGGCCGGCAAAAAACACATTCACATTTGGGTACTGATTTAGTGTGTGTAGCCACTGACACGAAGTTCATTTTGCACGGCGGCATTGTTGACGAATTAGAGCGAATTTATACTGTCGGTGAGTCCTCTGCACCGCTGCTGAGCACTTTTGTATGCACTGTAGATTGCGACGCGCCGACCCCTGCTTTAGTCCCAGGGTCGACAGTGTTAGCATAGACGTCGGCAGAATATCAGCCGTTGCGTTTGCGAAAGTGCGCTTTAAAGCTCTTTGGTTTTTGTCTGGGCTGAGATCATGATTCCATTAATATCGGGGGTGGCCACAGAAATCTCTAATTGTCCGAGCGGTTGGTTTGTAAATCTCTCGAAAAATTCGTTAGTGCCACAGAACTTTTAGATTTCCTATTTTAATTAAAAAATCTAGAATTAGAACACCAGATGTTCCAATTGATCTTCTATCTCTAAAAACAGGGCTGAATCTCTGCAAAATATTTTTTATTTTTTATAGGTGGGTTTATTTAATGATTAACTGACATTTTTGAATGTGTTGTATATGTTTTATGATGCATTTTTTAAATAATAATTCAATTTTAAGTCGCATTCTCAACCTAGTTCAGTTTGCATTTGCCAGTTTCAGCTTCTCTGCTTAAATTGGTGAATCCAGGTCCTCTTGGAGCCGTTCAACGTTAACTGCAGAAATGGTGAGAATCAGTTAACCCACTATCGTCTAATACATTTAAAGGAATTAATTTTGCAGCTTCAAACTCAAAAAATTTCGGTATAAAAGCAAAGTTTTTTGCCCAATATTTATGGAAAAATAAGCAATTGCTGTGTCTTATATTCTAAAAAATGATCCAAATTTCTTTTTTTTTTTTGATCAGACAAAACAATTTTGTTTAGTGGAAAAGCCCCAACATCTGAGCATCAGTAGATGGTACCAATAAGACAGCTAGCGCAATAGCTTTGAGCTGTTAACATTGATGAGATGTCCAAATCTGTAAGTCTGTATCATTAACGTCAATCCGAAAACTTTATGAAGTCAATATCTCTGGTAGACATGACTGAAATAACTCATCACATAGTAGAGCAAATGCCATAAATCGTCTACACGGATGGATCTGAGCTCGATGACAAAGTAGGAGGGGGAGGAGAGAACTTCACTGACCTAAATATGGAAATCTCATTCCTGCTCCTGATCATTGTAGACATGGTGGAATTATACCAGGTGGAGTCAGTAAAGTAGGCTGCCTCTTTTTTGGTTACCAGTTGAATGGTGAAAAGTGAGGATTCAATCAGAATTTGTAGCAAAGGGGATGTCAAATACCTTAACTACACTGTTAATCGAAGAGGTGCACATAAGGTTAACTTCTCTCAGATGTTAATATCCAAGGTCGTCTCATAAGATCTATGACTGCTACCATTGTTAATTTCGCTACCATGATTGTAGAGTGTATCCAATCAGAATTTATGGCTAATGGTGGTTGTTGGACCCTAAATACCTTCAAATTCTCATCTCCCATGGAAAGTAAGAAGAGAATAATTTGAGAATTTTACACAAAATAGTCAAGCACAATACAGGGCGCTTGTATACATCATTAAGGGCCGTAAGTGCACTCGTATCTTTTATCCATAGGGCTATCTGACACTATAGTCTTCAGCTTTTATATAAAAGAAATTAAGCTAGTCTTGAAGGAAGTCCCATGAAAGTGTACGTATATTCCCTTACATAAAATAGTGCACAATACGTCGATTTTTCGTGATGATTGAAGGGAAAATGATTTCTGTGACAGACATCCAGAGAAAACATCAGCAGGCAATAATTGGGTTTCTCTTTCTATTTCTAGGGGTTGTTGTTTTACGAGAAATATTTTCTTCATTTGTATTGGTGTCTACGCGGCCATAAGTTGGCTCTGGGCTCCGTAGATCCTTAAAGGTGATCGTTCGGCATCTCAGTATCCACCGCATGGGTGCTTTTACACCGCAAAATTGTGGGAAACGAGTCAACCGATAAATTGGCTAGACACTGGACATCCATCCAGCTCCTGACGGAGAAGAGTTTGATAAGGATGCCCTTGGCCTCGTACCAACTAGTCACAAGAAATGACCTAACCTAGCGCCTGACTACGGAACGATGGAATAACCTAAGTCGCGGACGTAGTAGTAGTCTTTTGCGCTAAAGTAGAGATAACATCTCACTTCTTATCGGGCCCTAACGGGTCACTGCCTCATCGATAGGCTAGCAGCACGCTTGGGTGTTGCTTAAACAGCTTCTGTAGAAGATGAAAGTGTGATTAAGAGAAGGAGACTTTACTTCAACTTCTTTGCCATTGCTCCTAGTTCATTGCGTCACCCCATTCTACACACAATCTATAGGAAAAACCCGTCTCTACTAAAATTTTTGTGGTTTAGTTGGTTTTTTCGCCATTTCTTCTCAAAATGTTTGCATACTGCTTCTAAGCTTATTAATATTCTACGGAGAAGTTGGAAAGGAACAGATTTGATTTAACTGTGTACGCGATTGGTTTCCAGTGTTGTCACCTACAAACAAATGCTTCACTCTCAGAACAAAAAAATCCTTCCTAAGATATCACTTATTTGGGTTTCTTGGGACACCTTCATTTTCAGTGTCTGATCCGTCGACATACATTCACTTTGCTATACATATTAATAAGATATGATAAATAAGTAACATATAAATAATTGGTTAGAATCATGCAGTTGGTTAGTGTGTAATTGAAAACTGATGAGTTGAGGTTAGTTCCAAAAATTAATGTTTGTGTAAGTATTTTTTTGGTCAGTGTAAATGGGCCAAGACGGTCGCCGGGAGTTGGGGCTTGGGGATTACTGTTCGTGGTCAGTGTTTTTGTGTGTATTTTTGGTTGATTTTGATAGTGTTATATTAATAATATCAAGATTGGTACTCATCGTTCATTGGGCTTTTCACGTACATTGTTCATACTGACCAAATACATGGCCAGTTTGTTGATATCCAAATTGGCCAATTGGCTTACATCGGTGGTGTTGAGAATGCTAAGCATCAGGCTTATATCGGCGGCAGTGGGCATGGCCGGTACCGTCGATCCGCTTGACGTTCCATGCTGCAGCGATGAACCAGAGCCGGCGGCAGCTGCGGCTGCAGCCGATGTACTGGCGCCCTGCGATTGCATCAATGCCTGCAGGCTGCGACTATTTGAGTCGAGTTGTTGCTGTAGTTGGCTAGCCGAGCCGCCGCCAGAGTTGGAGTTACCTGACCCACCGCTCTGCATTTGCATTTGCATGGATTGCAGGGTCGGCGTGGTGGGCACTGACAGCGGCGGAGTCGATGAGACCAATGCCTGTAGCTGTTGGCAGAGTGGATTGGATTGGAGTGGAAATTACATCATTTTATCATCATGAGAGAGAGAGAGAATGTGAGATGAGTGGAAGGAAAGAGAGAGATCAGAGTTCTCGGTGACGAGGGGGGTGGTGGGGTGGAATGAGCTTGATGTCAGGTACCTAGTTTTGTTTATCAGCTGTTGGTTGTGGGCAGTTGGGTTTTCGGTTCTGTGTCTTTAGGTCGCGGTCCGATCTACTTTCTACGGCAAATCTAAACCAAGCTACGGGCCAACAGCTAAGCAACAAAACTACGTACTTTGCACATTTCAAATGGACACTACAAACATTTTGGTTTAGGTTTTACTCGAGTTTTAGTTAAAGGAAACAAAAAGAATTAACACAAATGGAACAAAACATAAACAAACACAAACAGAAATGATAAAAGATTTACAATACACAATTCGACCGACATTTAAGGTAATATTTCATACAGAAGTGGTAATGTTTTAGATTATTTTTTGACCTGTTTAAAATTCTTTCTGAGAATAACAGATCTCATTTATGGATTTGTTTTTTTTTTTTTAGGGCTATCTCAGATGAGATAAATTTTTAGTTTGGAACGATATTTCACATGAAAGAAACAATTTCATACAAATAAGATTACTTTTCAAACGTAATCAGATTTCAAAGCTGTACAAAACATCATTCAGTGAAATATCGTACCAAACTAAAAACTTAATCGAGTATAGGTCTAACCCCAAACTTTTCGCTGAGACGAACACTGATCCGTTTATGACAATCTTGAGATATTGATTTATCGAGTTCATCTTTCGAACAGAGTGGCTTAAAACAGCGTTTGAACTTGCGTAATCAAATCCCAAAGGCTGGAGGGACAACGGAACAGTCGAAGAAATGGACTTTTCGAAAGAATCTGCTTCAATCCAGCAGACGAAGAAAGTCTTTTCTTTAAGGCCACTCGCAAACAGAACGCGGAGCTGGGCAGAGCTTACGAATGTTACATACAAAATGCTCCGCTCAGCTAAGCTGTTGGTGTGCGAGGGGCCTTAAGCGTCAAAACCACACACCGAAAACATTCTTGAAGCGAGATTTGTTTCATAATTATCCAAATGCCCTTTGCAAATGTAAAACAGAACTATACCTCTGAGACATATTGCTTCGATTACTACCAATAATCGCATCGGGAGATTAAAATTAAGGGTGGCCTATAAGTTCCGGGAGCTGCAGGTGCTATCCAAAGGGAAAGAGTCATACCGAAAAGGTTTCTCCGGCTAGCATCGTAATGCTTTTTATTTGTCAAATACCGCTTTGATCAGCGCGTCTTGTTCATCCTCAATGAAACTCTCCAATAGTCTCTAGAACTTTTTTTGAGTTTGATTTTCTCAGCTATAAAACGTCTAGGGCTGAGTAATGCCTCTGAGATGGTTGGTTTGTCAAAGAGAGGGAGGACAATAACTGAGAGTGTATTGGTGTGCAAAAGTTGTTTGCGATCTTGGAACAAGCCTCGGCATAGGGTTTGCTCGTGTCGGTGTGAATAGCAATATGTGTTCGGCCCCGAAGGGCCAGGCGTATCAATCGCTGAATAAGATAAGCTTTGAGAGTGTTTTCAGTTAATAAAAGATGTGTAAAGATGAATAAAGGACTTGCTCGTTGATTCAAGGTATATACCCAATATATCAAGCCATCATCAAGGTCGCTTTTTAATACTGCCGTGGGATATTGGTTCTACACCAAAAAAGAAACAAAACACTGCTAAGATTGATTGAAAACAAAGACTCTAAAACTGACAAAGATAAGGCATAGTTCACGCATGCAAATAATTTGACAAATTTTGATGAAAATTTGGTTAAATAGAATCAAACGATTTGAGTATGGAACCATAGTTCAAGGCAAAATATGCTATTTGCCTGTGTGAACTTAGTTAAGTAAATTGGAAGGTAATTTTGCTATGCGGACCTACGATTTAACATATGTATGCTGTGTGTGTGCAAAGTTGGTTCAGTAAACTTTGCAAACACACTGCACAAACATGTAAAAAGGAAGGTCCACATTGAAACTTCCCCTTGCTTTCACTTGTATGGCCGTTACTCATCTCTGTGAGTCCTAGAGTCTTTGCTGTAAAGTTGTAGAAATAAATTTGTGGAATAATAGGGGTTCTAAAAGTAATTAGAGAGAGAATGGATCTCACAAGAAGAAACTAGAATGCAATTCAGTAGTACACAGACTCCACAAAGCTGGGATTGGTATAGTAGAACCAAGAACGAAAAAGTTCGAGTCATTGGGAGCAATTTGTGCTACCTCCTCAAGTGCGAAGAATAGAGAAATAGCCCTCTTTATCGAAAAGCCAACCAAAGGCGTATAATCTAAACTTACTAGGAAGTCCGGCAGGGACTCAATTACAAGAGTGCACCACACACCGCAAATGATAGGTCCAGAGTCCTACTGCGGCAAGGGGAAAATACCATAAGAAAGCAGAGAATACACTTAGAGCAATCACTAGGTTATGCACCTAGGTACTGATAGCCATAAACGATAAAGGTTTCCAAAAAATGGATCAAACAAGGAAAGAAAGTTCTCAGACTAATGATTGAGATTTTATGCAGACTGCGGAGCCACTTGTAGAAGTTGGAAACTCATAACTATAAAGATACTGTTAAGAGGAGGAACATATATTAGCGGAAAACCCGGACACTCGTACAGGAAATAGTTGTGGTAGTAGAGCACAGGCCGGCAAAACTTGCATAAAACTTGTTTGTTGTTGCAAAAGAGAGCAGTATAAGCTACCGCAGAGGGCTCTTGTTTACACAGAAGATAGAACCGTGCCGTACTCTGCAGTAGAGTGATCGCCATAAATAGGTTGGGTTAGGTTGGGTACCGTTTGGACACCTTTCTGTTCATTTCTCCTATTCTATAGCCCAAAATGTGTCTGAAAGGAAAGACTAACTGAGAGACATCTGGGCCTAAGGCTTGCAAAAACGCTAATAAGATGTTTAGGAGTAAAAGAAGTTCAAGACGGCGGACTCGTCTGCGGTCCAAGATCCGCAGAATACATTGTAGGAAGCGAAAATTTCAGGAGGAACATTCCCGAACAGAAAGTTCCCAATTATGGCTCTTCAATAGTTGAGCAGTGAGTGGAAATTTGAGTTTTAGAAGCCGTTCAACAACAGCAACAGAAAAACAACCCTTTTGGAGTATCAGTCGCGCACACTGCACTTGTTGCGCCGTCTGCGAGGCCGTACGCGTTTTAATGGACACATGAGCAGTTTAAAAGATCTGTCATTTTTTAGGTTTTTTTGTAGAAACCACAGATATAACAATGTTTTCACTATCGGGAAGATGGTGGGCGGTAGTGTCCTACCTCGGGAGTTTCCCTTCATGCTCCGTAGGCTTGGGATGCTAATTAGGTGGATCGAATTATACAATATTCAAGAAATTGGGGATTATTCTTAAGAAGCTTTCTTAATCGCTGGCATCACTGCCTAAAAGACACTAAAAAATACGATAGATGTAGAGTTCCTTGCGGTCTAAACCTTCTACCAAACGGTTTTTGAGCTTTGGTGCCGAGCTTTAAATAAATAATTGCCAATAAATCGTTTTTTGTGTTTGTTTTCACCATTGTTTTCAATATTTTAACTTTACGAATGTGCGTTTTTGTAAGATGAATGGACAAAGAGGATGGATATGAGGATATGGTTGAATGATATTGAGTTTGTGTATTCTTTTTTGGCACTCACCTTGGCCTTTTGCTGCTGTTTGAGCTCTTCCTTCTTGTAGTTACGCTGATAGGCAGTGATGACGCGACGTAGACGCGTATTTAGATCCTGCATCGATGGCCACAGCGTGGTATCCTCTATGGCCGCTACTGTAGGCGGATAGCTGCCGGCAACGCTCTCCTCTTCGTCCAAGCCTAAATTTGAGTTGGAGTTAGCATTTTCGCAGGGGGCGGCTGCAGTTGCAGTTGTTGTGGTGGTGGTGGTATTGGATGATGGATTGGTAATGGTGGTAGTAGTAGTAGTGGTGGTGGTGGTGGTGATGTTTGTGGTAGCGTTAGTGCATGAATCGGAGGAGCCTGTGGCATCGGCCTGAGCAATGGCAGCGGCATCGTTGGCGGCAACAGCAGTCGGCTCAGAGGATTCCTCGCCATTGGTTTTCTTAGTGGTTTCCATTTCTGTGTCCAATGCACTGCCGGCCGTTCCAGATGCCGCAGTGCTGGCCCCTTCGTTGCCGCCCTCACAGGCCGAGCTGGAGTCAGCATCGGCTGTGGAGGCGGCAGCATCTGTGGGACATAACACTGCCTCATCGGAGGGCCGTTTGCGTTTAGATTTTTCTTTTTCTGCCGATTCTGCGAGCGCTTCATTGCCAGCTGATGCTGGCGGCTGGTTGCCCGCCTCGACGGCGCTGCCATTGCCCTCAGTCGAGCCAAGGTCCTCATTGGCTTTAGCTTTCGTGGCGTTGTTTTCGCTTCCACTTCCGCCGATATCGCTCTTACCCGACGAACTGGGCCGCTCCGGATCAAGCGAGTCCTTGTTATCGCCAGCAGTTAGTTTTGTGGAATCCGAGTCCTTGGTTGTGGTGGTGCCATCATCGTCCACCTCATCGCCGTCATCGTGTTTGGAATTTGCATCGTCTTCAATTCTGTTTTATTTTTTTTTTTTTGAGGGTGACAAGAAGATTTTCATTAATGATCAAAGTCCGTGGTCGTGTGGACCGCAAAGTATGTTGTGTAGGAACAAGATTTAAGAACATGCCGAACGTAACAGCGTTTACACTGAGAGAGAAAGCACACACACACACACACACACAAGGTACACAAATTCAAAATATGGCACATTATGCAAAAGGAGCGAGCGCTTCATGTGTGAGAATGGGGAAAAGCTAATGCTTGATGTGAGAAGACTGCATATAGTTGTACCGTGTTTTGTTTTTAATTTCAGAAATCGCTCCAAACTTTGACGGACATTTAGACATTTTGCCTACATATTGGATATAATCAACAGAAAAACACTTTATTTTTACATTTTTCTGTATCTTTTTAAGCCTTACAAAAAAAGGGACTTCAATCTTTTATCTCATTTGGTTTGGGAAAAAGTCACTGGGACTCTAGTTTTGTTGCAAGAAAGATTGGAGTTCAAATTAAACACATATGGCAATGTCTGTCCTGGAATCTATTCCATTCACCCAAGTAAGAAAGAAATGAAGCGATCTTCGAATGTAAATGTTAAACGAGGCAGCTGTAGCTCAGCAGCATTAGATAAAACTCTGCAAGTATTCCACAACTTTGGAACAGGTTTAGTTTGGAACATAATTTTAATTCTTCATGAAGATAAAGTTACCTTGCTGAGTTGACCGAATGCTGCTGAGCAGCTGCTGCCTTGTTAGAAAAAAGCACTAGATCGTTTTTTGCAAACGGAATTATGGTCCCTTTTCCATTTCTAGTGTCTTAAGCCGCTTAAATTGAGCGGAAAGTGAAAGCCCCTTCACTTTTACCGGAGCTCCAAATCGCGGGTATACAAAGTTATCAATTATTAAAAGCATATCAAGGGTTACTAGATTCGTTTTGAAGGAAAATCTGAATTGTTTAAGCAGTTGAAACCGGTTGCTCTAGGGGATGTAATTCGTCAAAAAGAGACTACCTGATCTAGTAGCTCCTTCCATATAAATTTGTGAATTTATGTTAGAAAAATAAACGATTATACGGAAATCGACTCGGAATTAGGAACAGGGCCGATAACACTAGTTTACAAAATAATAAAATTTTTGCGATCCCAAACGTTTGGTAGCAATTTCTTATGTAAGTCCCCCCGCTGAGTCCAAAAACCCATTTCACGATTTTTTTAGTGGGGCCGTTTTCGAGAAATCGCGGAAAAGCTAGTTTTTAGATTCTGAAAAAAGTACCTTTAGAAAAATGTGTATATCTTCAGTATCGATTCATTCATTATGAAATGGTAATGCTTTCTTGAAAGGTAATTGAACGTCCTATCTTTCGTTCATACTTCACTTCTTAATCCGGTGCTTGAATTCGGCGTTATAAACAGGGCTGCAAACCTCTTAAAAATAGGGAGGGGTTCACTCCGGGGTTCGAACCAGTGAAACTTTTTGGGTTCGGGTTCGGGGAGCGGGTTCCGAAAGTTGCTGAACCTAGGTTCGGGTTCAAACCGGGGTTCAGGAAAAATTTTGTACTTCGATAATTCAGCAAACATGTACGTAAATTGAAACAAACTTAGTGCCAATTTCCCTTCTTCCAGATAGCTGCTATGTGTCAGATCTAAGTTAGTTTGTGTGGCTCTATGGCTGTAATGACACTTTCAATTTTTAGAGACAATTATTGTCGCAATTTTCTGTTCATAGACCAAATTTGCAGTTGTATATCTTGCCAATAGACGAAAAATTGTGACTAAAATTGTCTCTAAAAATTGAAAAAGATGAGAAATCGGGCCTTAAACATTTTATTCATATATAGAAGTTCACGGGCTTGATAATATCTCATTCAAGCTGGCTCCAGGTCAATAAATCATGGACCAATGAGTATTAGAGATAAAAAGTATACTGCCTCTTAATCTTGAGTGCTGATAAACGATAGTCCGCATTGAGATTCTTATTGTCCGTAAAGGAAATTACAGTTAGAGCAAGACGGGTGTATTCCCAAGTGCACTTAGAGAGCGTAAGTGACAGCGAACAGCTGACTAGATTCTGACAGAAGTGGTGTCGACTGCGCAACCGTTAAGTCTATTTATTTAGACTTTTAAAACAAGACATGCACACGACACATAGGAGGATGGTCGACAGTACAGCTGTTTTAAGAACATCCCGGTTCTATCATAAGCAGGCTTTGCATATCTTCTGCTAGTTGGCAGAGGACATTGCTAAGACTGTTTGGGAATTCCGAGGGAAGCACAAGTGCAAATACTGACAACAACGTTAAATTGGCAGAAGTCTTTGTGTGATAGTTGGAAGCACTAATCACTATCACTTTGACAATTACGGAGACAACAGTGTATGGGGGTAATAAAGTATTTTTTATTTGTTCCATTTAAATATTATGCAATGAAGCAAAATGTTTCTTTGTAAGCTGTTTTTATTCCAAGGCTTACAAATATTGGAAAATGGCAAACTTGACATTTATAGCAGCTGGAAAAAATGTAATAAAACATTTTTAACCGAACCCTTTTCTATTTTTTTTACTCCGGTTCTGGTTCGGGTTCGGGATGAAAAAATTGTTCTGCTCCGGTTCAGATTCGGTTCGGACTTCCCAAAAATTCCGGAGTCTCCGACTCCGGAGCGGTTCAACTCCGAACCGGTTTGCAGCCCTGGTTATAAAAGCTTTTATCGGCAACATTGCATTAAGTTTATGAATTTAAAAAAAAAACTTGATTTTAAGTGCGATTTTCACCACGAACAAAATTGTGAAAAATTTATTTTATTGCTGGTCACTAAAGATTCATCTATTAAAAATACAACGCCGCATAATTCATTAAAATCCGTTCAAGAATATTGAAGTTATTGGCATTTAAGTTAAAAATGGAAGGATTCAAGTTCATGCAAATTGCTAGTTGATTGTTTCGTACGATGATATTGTTGTAATGTTTATTTTTGTTGTTCGGCCACAAAAATGGGGGGGTTTTCTGAAGGCATTCTCTTAGGTAGGACAGTAGTTACTGATGCCACTAATATCAAAAAATCTTAAGAATGTCAAATTCAACGAAAATTATCAATTCTTGTTTCTGTTTAAGGACTACTATGACCTGCCAAATTTATTTTGTACCTGGTTAAGATTTTCTGTGATTGACTTCGGTTTATTTTTGTCTGATAACTGAGGATTCCGGAATCAGTGTCATAATTGGGACACCTTCTTTGAAGAGAACATCTGTTGGAGGACTGTCTTAAACTTAAAATCTAAGTTTCGGAGTACTTTTGGCTCGTTGAAATTAAATTCAAATATTTTCGTCACTACTTGGAAAATATAAAAAATTTAAAATCATTTAAAACCTTTGCGTTGGACTAACCAGAGCCTTGCTTTCTTTAATGCGATTCGCCGCAACGTTTCGAGTGAGTTCGATAGTCATGACTGGTTGAGATGCAGACTTAAAATCAGGTTGCGAATAAGTTCAGATCGATTCATAATGTGCTTCGTAGCCTTATAATCAGGGCGGCCAACTCAAAGTTTATTAGAGAGAACCAAAACTTCGAGAGAGAGAACCAAAGTTCGGCCTTTCATGTTTTTGATTATTTAAATGTAAGGATTTAATTTAAAATTAAATTTGTAATATCTGGTTTTTGGGGTCAGGCGGCCAGGCTTAAAATTTTAAAGCATTAGATTTCGACGGTCCTCAATCAATGGCATAGAAGGTTCTTATATTATTTACACAATATTGATCAGATTTTAAACAATCTCTAGACCGCGTGTGTAGCTTTTTTTTGCACGATTCGTTTGATTTAAGACTCGGTTATGTGTGGAAAACGTTGGAATTTCGGTTTTTAACTAGTTCGATTCAAATCTCTCCCTGCTTATAATTTGAGACGTGAACTTGAAGTTCGGTGTTTGTGTTCTAAATAAGGAGTTAGATTTTTTACGGGTGCAATATCGATTCAAAAGCAGTTTAATAAACCGATCAATAATATCTCCGAAATTATTATCGTTTCAAATGTGCTTCTTAACCTTATGGCGCTGCTTTCAATTTAAAATTCGATGTTTATGTTAATATAACAAATCCGGTTCAAAGTGTTAAGCTATGGTCCCACAGGAAAATAATTTGCCCAAATTTTCATAACAATTTTCTAAATAGCCATGATTACAGATTTTGCACAACTTAAAACTAAAACTATGGTTCCATACGTAAGCAATTTGATTAAATTAACAAAGTTGGCCTACTTATTAAATTTTCATCAAAATTTGGGCAAATTATTTGCCTGTGGGACCTTTGCTTTAACTTTCGTCTATTGTTCTAGCAACCGAGCGTATATGTGTCACTTCACAAATAAAGGCAAACAATCAAAAACCAGTACAAGCATTTGGGAGAAATTTTCTAAAGAATTATAAGCAACACCCGGATTCTGATTTAAAATACGATTTCTGTGGAGCTAACTGGCGCATCTTTAATTGCAACGCTTTGGTTCTATTAAATAACTTGTTCCAGTCTTAATATTCGGAAGCTTAGGTAAGTTTTAAAACAATTATTTTGAAAACCACTATGAACCGATCCCTTGTCCCAGCAGACTATGGACCCAATAGAAAAAGAACCGCTTCTGGCAGTGTATGCTGAGGTGATAACATGGGCAATTTGGAAACTCTTGTATTATATTTTGAATAATTGGGAGAATATTTTTAATCACCGTACTTCTTGGTTGTAGAAGGGAAGGGGCCCCTTCAAATATGATATGCTTATACGGATGGCATAGGCATACCATCCCGAAAATAAATTTGTTCATTATATTTTAAAAAACTGTGTTACGAGTGCTGTCTTTAAGGGCCGTTGGTTTATCTACTTCTTGATAGGGCGTAAGAAATCTGAGTTCCTATTCAAAAGAATGAACCGAAATGTATCCCCCCAAGATAAAGCTTGTGCCTACTGATCAGCTAAGGGACTGTTTGGTCTATGTGTGTTCAACGGTTAAGCTAATCTCACCTATTTTCCTTAAACAGTTGTGTAGTTCATAAGTGAGACTAAAGATTTAATTCTAATCCTGAAACTGGATATATAATAATTATTTAAATCTTCAATTTAAGACAAAGTGATTGTTTTAGTTCTACTCAATTTCAACCTTAGTCAATCACAAAAGAACTTAACTAGGTACAAAATAAATTTGGCAGGTCATAGTAGCTCTTAAATAGAATAGTTTCAAAGTTAACTATGCCTCCTACGACGAACACAAAAACAATCAAACTAAGTCAATTTGCATGAACTTGAAACCTGCAATTTTTTACTTAAATGCCAATAACTTCTACATCCTTCAACGGATTTTCATAAATTACGTGGCGTTGTATTTTAAATAGCTAAATTTTTAGTGACCAGCAATAAAATAAATTTTACACAGTTTTTTCGTGATGAAAATCGCACTTAAAATCTAGCTTTTTTTTTTAAAAAAAAATGATCAATTTAATGCAAAGTTGCCGATAAAAGCCTTTATAAAGCCGAAGTCAAGCACCGGATTAAGATGTGGTTTATGAATGAATGATAGGACGTTCAATTACCTTCCAAGAAAGCATTACCATTTCATAATGAATGAACAAACACTGAAGATATACACATTTTTCTAAAGGTACTTTTCTCAGAATATAAAAACTAGCTTTTCCGCGATTTCTCGAAAACGGCAACACTAAAAAATATTTGGTTTGCATTTTTGGACTCAGCGAAGGGATTTTCATTTGAAATGACTGTCAAATAGTCGGGATCGGAAATGGTTTAAACTAGTGTAATTTGGATTTTTTTTTTCATATTTAGAAAAGCCTGTTTAATCCGAAGGCTAAGATTATATAATTTTACGTTTTCATTTTTGAAAGATTTTGGCGAGCGTCAATATTTCGGAGATAACATTCAAAATCATCATTAAAGTCATATTTAAGCTAAAAAAAGGCATTATTGATTTTATTTACTTCAAGTATTTTAAGGCATAATAATTGCTTAACCGAACCGAAAACTTGTGTTCGGAACAGGTTCAGGTTCAAATATTTTGTCAAGGTTTAAGGTTCGCTTCGCTGTGAATAATACGTCATTTCAGTTTAGAACCGGGTAGGTTAAAAACACGTTTTGCAGCCCTGAGTGAAAGTCGCAAAAAAGGCAACATATTCAATTCAAATTCTTTTTTTTTTATGTTTCGATCCCGTCTGTCTCTAAATTTATTAATTTGTTGTTTGAACAGTGACCTATGTTTTTTATACAGGGGGTTTTAGCCTGCTCGAGGTCAGTGTTTTTAACGTTCTTAATTTAAATAAGGAAAACACGATTTTTGGTTTTAAGAACATGTTCTTAATTCCACAACTGACAAAGCGGAAATCGCCACGGCAACTGTTGGTACTTTGTTTTCGGTTTTGTTACAGGTCTATGTTGATTTCATCTAAGAAGTCGAATATTTCTTGATAGGCGTCAATGCTTTTGTGTTTAAAGAACGTATATATGTTGTTAGCGATGGGAAACACAGTCTTGTCGTGCGATATTTTTCACAGTTGAAGATTATGTGTGACGCGTCATCGAAATTATCGCAAGTATCGCATCTGTTATCGAATTTTACATGCATCTTGGTTAGTGTGTAGTTATCAAAGGCATTTCCACATATCAGTCTGTTGATTAGCTTAATTTCTTTTGGCTTATATTTGCATTTTTTATCCTTGAACCAAGGTTTGTTTAATGTGGCTGGAAAGAGATCACAGTATCCTCTGGCTTTTTGTGCTACAAAATCGGAATATTCCTTTTCCCAATCATCCTTTATCCTTCTATATATGTTGCAAATAGCGTCCTTAAGACTCTATTTCATTGCCATAAAATTTCCTTCGCGTGGTGCATCCTTTGCCTTCCTATCCACAATCTCATTTTGCTCTATTGCCATATGATTAGGAATATAATGTATTTCTACTGCGCGTATGCCCGTGTATTTTTGGATTTTCAGTCTGATGTTTTTAGCTATATAATTGCATTGTTCCTCCTTCTCTAGCAACTCTACCCCGTTTTTGCTGTCCGTGAGTATGGCCATATGAGAAAAATTCCTAGAAATGGCATGGTCTAATGCTTTCTCTATAGCTATGAGTTCAGATGACAGAGATGAGAGAATTTTGTCTGTATAAAAGCTTGCTGTAAACCCTGATAAATCTTCTAAGAAAGCTGCACTGGTGTGCCGGTTTTTTTACTGAGCCATCTGTATAATACAAAATGAAACTTCTACTTTTTAAATTGAAGGTTTTTTCTTGGAATAGAATACTAATACTTGCCTCGCTAATTGATCTCTAGTTTTTGGCTGTTCGTTTAAAAAAGTCCATGTCTACTTTAAGCTTATTACATTGCTCATCTCCTGAACCTACTTCTTCTATGTTTCCTAAGATTTCCTCAAACTCCTTGTATACTTTACTGTAGCTGATGTTTATTACTAAATTTTCCCTAACTGTGTCACATATTGGTAAGCTGTATGCAAATGATTTGGCTAATTCTTTGGCTGTGAGAAACTTGTATCTGTATTCAGGAGGCAGCTCAGCAGCCATGTGATAAATAACCGGGACTGGAGTACATTTGATAAGCCCTAAGGCCTTCCTAAGATGCTGATTTATATGTACTTTAACCTTAGTAATGTTACAAAAATATAATGAACTCATTTTGTTTTCATGGTACTTCTTATTTCTAGGACTTTACTCGAGTGACTCAATGACTTATTAAGTTAAGGAAGTGTACCAAAGTGTACCAAAGAAAGAGGAGGACTGTTCCCATTTCCAAGTTTTATTGATCGTAATTGGAGTTTTGATTTCTAAGAAACTATTTACGAGTCTGAAGCGACTGTTTTGTAAGTGAAATGGTGTGGACTACGCAACCACTTAGACTATTATTCCTAGTCTGTGTCGGAAAAACACGTGCCTTAAAAAAGGCAATGGCCTCTCTTTAGAGAATCTGACTAACATTTTTTAAACATTTTGGCGTTCTCCACGATGGAATATGATATTTTCTTATGGAGAACTGAACGTTTTATTGATTTTTTTCGGGCAATAAAAAGTGGTCGAAATTTAATTTAATTTAAAAATGTATGTATTTAGCATTCTGCTGATGGCACATAATCTATTTCAGACAGCCCACGCCTCTTATTCAAAATTCTTCTGTTTTGGTTAACGTATTATTGTGAATGTTAACAACAAAATAAACATTTCTAACGGAAACTGAAAATGTTAGAAATGATAACAATGGAAAAGAGGCATTAAAACGAAGAGAAACGTTTTCTTCATTCTCGAAAACTCAACTTGAGCTTGAATTGTCAAAAATAGAGACTTTGATTCGCGTCGAATTTATCAAAGCGGACCTGTTTCTTATTTGTTACCATGGTTGATTACATTTTAAAGAACCTGGTTCTAGCTAGAACGAAACATTTATCAAACAGAAGGGTTCTGTATCGGGAAGTCCGATATTTAAAAGGTGTGGTTCGAGGAACCAAAAAAACGCAAGCCAAACTGATCCAATAGTATTCGGTTCTGAACAAGTTTGCATTGATTAAGAAATATTATAGATAACACTACGAAGAGGGAAGAAATGACGAAATGTTTTACGTGACCGGGACTTAAAACACTTTTCAAATTTCTTTGTTTATAAAGAAACAGTAAAAGTTGGTTGTTCAAAGATATTTGATCTGTTTGTGTTTGAACAGAAGTGCGGAGGACACACCAAAGTAGTGCAAATATCTGCTTGCGTTTGAACCCAAGTGCGGGGGCACCCAAGAATAGATTATGATAACGCACTCTCAAATGGGAGGGTCACATTTGTTAGCATTTAACAAGACCCGGTGATGTATTTGCATGGGTCTAAACCAGTGTCCGGCACAGTTCAATTTTCTGTGTATACAAGTAGCGACGTCCATCCTCTGTAGCAGCGGCGTCGATACACAGACACTATACGAGCGTACACTGCTCTCTTTTGCAATAACAAACATGTGCTAACTGAGAGCGCTCTCGCGTGTCTGAAAGCACACATGCAAAGGCAAAATAAGCATGTGTGTTTTGCCGGACACTGGTCTAAACCAAAAATGTATAAAAGAGACAAAAATAAAGGTTCATTTAGCTTCTGAAAGAGGAGCTAGTCACTCGCACCATATATGCGTTTTATTCTTTGATAATTTCAAGCCACAATTTGGAAATTAATAGTTCTTTGCTGTCTTTAATATAAAAAAAAAAATTAATTTGTTTCTTCACAAAATGTCTTTAAAATAAAAATAATAAGTTTGTTCCTTCAAAAACGAAATGTTAGAAATGTTATTTGTTTTTGTATTAACTGATGTAATTTCTCCAGAAATGTTTCAACATTTTTTCGGAGAAAATAGTCTAAAAGAGTCTACCAAAGTTCGTTTATTAACCTTAGATTTAACCTTAAACTCCAACCTTCTGCGTAACTTTAAGATATTTGCAGCCTGACTTTAACAAGTGTGTTTAATCACAAATCTCTTTGGACTTCGGATTAGGCTTTGACATCAGTCTAATTATAGAAATCAAACATTCTCACTGAACAATAAATGAGTGCTTCTACACTTTGGATGAAATATGGCATTTAAAGGCTTTCAAAGGGTATATTATAATGATTTATGTTCCCTTCGGTGCGTGTGTGTGTGTGTGAGATCGGGAAGGGGAATGAGACAAATGAATTTATATAATTTCCTGTTTGTTCATTACCATTGGCAGGGAGAGAGTAGCAGGAGGAGCCTTGGGCTAATATTTCTTATTAGTATTTTGTGGCTTATGTGGTTAATAAATGGTTTTTGATGGTACAATGGGGGGCGGCATAGCTAGGGTAGGGAATTTAAATTTTGTTTGTTTTTTTTTCGCACTTACATCGGCAAATTCGTGACGGCCAAATCGTCACCGGCACCGGCGCCCACGTGAGTGACAAAACACAAGTTCGGATCGGCGCGCATTTGACGATACATTTCACAGCCATGCTTGTAGGTTCCAACCAATAGACTCTTATCACAACAAATGGGATTCCACCATGATGATGGCACTTGATCTGGCGTTGGCGGCGGGCGAATGGGGAGCTCGCTACATGATTCGATAGATACATACATAGATATGTGGTGGTGGTTGGTGGTGTTGGTGGGGAGGGAGGAAGGTAAGATTTGAAATGCGCAAAAGAAATGCAGTTTTAGTAAATTAAATTTTCATCAATAAATTTTTGCACATGATTTGTATTGTTTTTTTTTTACTTTCTTTTGGTTCTAAAATAATTAAATCAAAATAATAAAAAAATAAATAAAAATGGTGGTTAAAAGCCAATTTGTACTACAGATTTGTGGACTACAAAAGCGAAACTTATAAAATGGATTTATTTGTTTAAAATTTGGAATTTGGTCGAAAATGGTTCGAATTGAGTTTTCAGTTTGTTTTTGAAGACTGCACACGTGTGAGACAGAAAGATTTTCTTTGTGTTTTTTTTTTTTGAGGGGGGTAGCGTGGATGTCCCTATTCGCCTGCTTTGAATGGGGCGAGCGTGTGCGTGCGTGCGTGCGAGCGATCGATTCGATAGTTGATGGATATTACCTTTCCAAATTGAGTGCAAGCTGCTTAGCTTTCGTACTGCTGCAGTTGTGGTTTTTCCAAAAAAATGTGTGTGTTTTGTATATATACACATATTTAAAATACATATATGTATATTGATATATTCAGGTGGAAATTTAGTAAATGTTTGGTTTTTTTTTCATAAAGGAATTTTCACGAGCAAACAAAACACAGCGATAGAAAATTTTCAGATGCCGAGAGTTAGTTGGCAGAGTTACAAAAAGTATGAAAGGTTGAGTATTTAGTAGATATATGGAGCGGGGCGGGCGGGTGTATGAGGGGAGAAGTTAAATGGTAAAATGTAGCATACGAATGTTTAAGAAGAGCGAACAACAAACATTGAGAGCAACAAAATAATTTGTAGATAGAAAGACACAGAGAGAGAGAAATAAAACGCTTAAAACTTGAGACGAGGGCAGTTTGATTAGTCAGTGATTTGCTTTTTTATCGACAAAATAGAGATTTGATATATCAAATAATAAGTTTTTAAAACTCACACAAAAAATCGTTTTATATCTCAAAATAGCAGCCGAACTTTGACTTGATTTTCTTATAACCGTTTGCATTTTGAATTCAAATACTATAAAAACTTTACATAAAAAACAGAGAGTAAGCTAAAATTTGCTAGTTTGATTATCATAAAAGGCAGAGCTCGCAAATAACTGTTGACCGTTTTTCGTTGTCCAAAAATAACTGTTATATACGGAACCTTTGAGCAAAAGAGTCAGAGATGAACCGCACAGAGAGAAAAAAAAAGATCCCCTTAGAATGGATATTCGAATATCCACATTAAGATCCATTTTTTTAAATATCCTTTTCACATTTTCCAGCTCCTTTGGATGAAGAATAAAGATCAGTGAAATATTTTATTTCTGATATATCCTTTTTAAGCGAAAATAAATCGATTTCGAAAATATCCAATGGATCCCAAAAAGGATACTTAACTATCCAGTCCAAATGAATCCTAAGGATCATCAAAACTATCTTTTTTTCTCAGTGCGTTCACGTCGTCTCTTGAATAAATCGGTCTACGCCCAGAGAACAACCCATTTTATTGTTGCCCTTTTGCTCTGCTCATTCGCAGACCGTTTGAAAGCGAGCGAAGAAAATAAAAGTCTTTTGCATTTGTATGCGTGTGTGTGCGAATGAGGCGTTCGATTGGGCTCCTGAGCCACACAAGCCAAACACAATAAAAGAGCGTTTACGCTGAGCCTTTAATTTGTTAGCTCATCTGCTGACTGTTAATGTGCGAGCGCTCAGTCGGATCGCTCTCTGTAAGTTGTTTATTAAATGAGCACAACTAGAATAGCCCAACTGAGAACAGTCAACTGTAAACCAAAACAAAGCGAAACAAAGTGTTCTGCTCAGAGAGGGAGAGAGAGCAAACGTGGATGTTTTTTGTTATGTTAGTGCGCACCGAAGGGATAAACGGTCAACAGCAGGTCCAAAATCTCCCTTGCCGGTCAGAAAACAACCACCTCGCGTCACAAAGAGGTCGCTAAGCTTTTGGTTGTGGAGAGAAAAAACATTTTTTCCTTTTTTCTGTGGGTTCGGGTTTTGGCAAATATCAAAGTCGTATGTGGTGTAGTGACTCTAGGCTCGGCTAACAATATGAAGTTCGAAAAATATCCTTCTCCGGTTCTCACGACCTCTCTTTATAACCCTGAGTCGACCAATTTTAAAGCGGTCTCGCATTCGATGCTGGCGGTAGGGTTCTCCAGCGATGTCTGTTCACCAGGCCGCTATCGAAACTTCAATCGTTAAGGAAGCCGACCGTTTTTGTTTTTTCGGTCAGTGACGTGAGCAGAGCAAACCGAACATTTGGTTAAGAGTTATTTACGAGCTATGGTCAACAGTTATTTGCGAGCTCTGCATAATGGTCATTAAAAACAGTCACAATGTGTACTAAAAACACGGCACTGCGCAGTTGTTCGAAACTACACATAAATGGTTATGCAACAAATACTGTGGTACTGTATTAGCACTAATACAGTAAAGTCATTTGGGGACATAAACACAAACAAAAGCTAACGCAAATTGGCGCTTTCTTGTTGCTGTTAAGCCCCCCTTTGAAATTACCAAGCGGTTGTAGCAACGCTGGCATGAGGAGTCAGCTGATGAGTTGCAGTAGATAGGCAAAGACAGCTGAAGATGGGACCAGGAGGTTCTTGAAACCGCTGTACAGTCTACCAGCCTCAATTGTTGTGTGGCATGTTCCTTAATATGACCTCGAGCCAGCTAAAACTTGCTAGTATCGTTAAAAATATCTTTGGTCACTTTGATTGCTCAAAAACAAGTCGTTCGGACTAATCTAGTTAAAGGTCTATATCAGGGGTGCCCAGACTGAGCTTACGCCCGCGTGAATTGAAATACTAATGCAAAAAATATATTTTAAGCAAGAACAACTTCTATAAATTTCTGTGTGTGTGTGTGCCGCCTTAAAAAGCGAGCCTCTGCAAGCGAGGCGAGTGCCGACTACGCTAAGCAACTTTGTTGTTGCGTTCGAGTTTGCGAGAGACATTGGAGAGAGAGAAAAGAGACACATTTGATGTTGTTGTTGCAGGTCTGAACGCGACAACAACAAAACACAAGGTCCGCATATGAATTTGTTTTTGCTTTATGTAGGCTTATGACGTGCGCGACACCTATACGCGCAGGCTTTTATTTTGCATTACACAACAACAAATGCATGGCTTGCGGAATGGGCATGGGCGCCCCTGGTCTGTAATAAGATGAGATACGAATTGAAACTAAATTTGTTACTCATCTGAGTGCACGCCTCAACCACTGACTCTTTAATTCGTAACAGTATCCTTTGTCACCGATATATTTTTATTAATCAAGGTTCTACAAGTAACGAAAAAAATTCCGTGCTTTTGTTCGGCACACGAAAATTACTGAAAAAAGCAAGTACTAGCAAGTATACCCCTATTTTATTTGTTTAATTAAAGCTAAATACAAAATCAATTCAAGTTAAGGACGCAAAGCGGTGTTGTTTCAAACCAATTTGACGTGACTGATGAATCATTATATCACGAAAATAGTCAAAAGATGATAAACACTTTACAGCCAATCAAGTGGTAATAAATATAGGTAAGAGAATGTTTCCAAATACTTTCCGTGACTGATGAATCATTAAAAGGCAAAAAAAATACTAAATGACAACTATAACAACTGCGATCTATAAATTCAAATCTCTGAGCCTAGGCCGCATATCCTAGCGATTATGCGCGCACTAGAAAAACAATTTGGAAAGTTCGACCCTGAAGTGGGAAAAACGAAAAGAAAAGTTTTTTATGGTGGGAAACTTTTTACATTTTCAAAATCCTATTTTGGCGCCCTACACAACAAAGACTGCGTGAAGGACAGGAAAAAATTATCGAAGCGGGACTTTTTTCTAACATTTTGTAGGAAACAGTCCTTTTTAATTCTAATACATGTCGATGTTATAGCAAAAAATATTCTGTTTAAATTTCGAGAAAGACTCACGACAAGTGTCATTTTTAAAAATTTGGACGCGGACGAAGTCACGGAGGATTCAGCTATTATTTATGTATTTTTATTTTATATTTTTGTAGGTGGAATTGAGAGCAAGACTGATTATTACTATTTTTTAATCTTTAGTCTATTTTCGTGATTTAAAGAATTTGTCAGTCACTGTAAATTAGTTTGAATTGCACATTTAAGGAAGAATCTTTAACTAATATTGATTTTCACTTTACTTATTGGATACAACAAAATAAATGTACTTATTTTTTTGGTCGGTAAGTCCCGAAACTGTTACGGTGCTTTTGTAATGTAAGGACGCGCGCACATATAAGGCTGAAAGATGAACTGACGATAGAACTCAAGGCATGCTAGTGTGCACAAATAACACTGGATAGATCTTTACAATTTAGTTGTAAGCTCAGCTTTGCAGAATCAATCAAGCGTGTTTGTTAATTTCGGCTTGCTGACTTACTGAAATATCATGGTCAGCCATCAGTTTATCTTTCAGACGCATGTATGCGTGCGCCCTAAGCAAACTCTGCTTCCTTGGAAATAGGATTGCTGGATTATGCGCCGCTCGCTCGCCCATATTAGTTTAGGGTAAAATGTAATGTACCCGCGATTAGTTATAAAGCAATTCCCTTTTGTTCAATTATATTTCTGTATTAAACTCATCATTTCTCTATTATCGTCGCAATTCACAAAGTTGTCTCTCCATTTCATTAAAAGTAAATCAAACTGCCCTCGTAGTTTTTAAAGTTCAAGCGCTTGGAACTTCCAAATTCAAATTTTTTCAAGTTTCGTACCAAGCGAAACAGTTGGTAGATGGTTACAAATTGGCATTTTTTTTTAGTAATAAATTGTTATTAAAATTATATATATAAAAATAATATAAATAAATAATCATAATGATAAAAAACACACTCCAACAATCAATCAGTCAATCAATCAACAACAACAAACATGATGGACCATGAGCATATTATAGTGTACCGCCTACCTGATCGGCGTATTATCCTTAATTTGTTGCACTAGATCGCCAATCACTTCGTGCTGGATATAGTAGAGCATGCGTACACGCAGCAAAACCCTGTGAAAGAAATCATTGATAAACAGCACAAAACACAAAGAAAGAGAGGAGCAGAGGGAGAGGCGGAAAGAAGAAGAAGCATAAAAGCGGTGTTAGCAAAAGTCAGTCTGCCGTTGGGGTTAGCTAAACAAATTCGATTCCACACGACTCACTTATTCGCGTGTCTGCCCAAATGCTTCTTGTAAGCGCCCTCTAGATAGGCATCCGCATCATATTTCTCCTTCTTGCTCCAATGATTTGGATCATGTATACTGGTGGGTATGACAGCAGCAGCCACCGCACTGGCACTTATACCAATATCCTTATCGCTGCCATCCAGTGCGCTGGATTTATGAGCTGGCGTTGTATTGCCGCTATTGCTACCCGAGGCAGTGCCCGGTGCCGGTGTCAAGCTACCCGTGGAGTCTTTGTTTGACTTGCCACCATTGCGTCCTGTAAATGCGTCAAAAAAATGGAGTAACCATGTTAGTCCTGCCTCATAATGCTGTAAATTGAGTTGCTAAATTCGGACAACAACTCAAAGATTTGTGCGTTGATGGGGTTTTTAGCTCGAATAATACATAAGCATGGTATTTTAGGGTTAGAAGCAAATGGACAAATAGGTGAAGTATGTTAGATAATTGTGGACTACAAAAGAATTCCAAATTAAAATGAGGAAAGGAAGGTTCAGCTTCGATGTACCGAAGATTAGATGTCTTTGCAAAACTATTTGCAGTTAAAGTAAGGTCAGATTTCGTGCAGAAAAACTTCCGAAATGCTGGAGCCCTGGGTACTAGTACAGCCTTAAACGGTAAGCTCGGACAAATGGCGACCGCCTGCTCTTAATAGCCTTATTTTAATATCTTTTTTCTACTTTTCATATCATTTGGACGTTTTTCAGCTCCATTGGATGAAAATGTAAGATCAATGGCCTTGTTCACCAGCATACATCAAACATCATCCATCAAAAAAAGTTAGTTGGCTCTTTTTGAACGCTTTCATGAAATTTTAGGGCAAAAATCATAGTTGCACTTCACATTCGTTCACTTCAACAATTGAACTAGATCCATCGATTTTTTCGTCATCGATTTGTGCTGGTGAACACGGCCAATCTAACATTAATCCTTTTTACGTTATTAAAACTATGCAGTCCAAATGCATACCGAAATTATCCCATGAAACATCAGCAAACATGGTTTTTTTCTGTGTAGATAGCAAAGTGGCTAGTATCTGGGGATACCTAAGATACGTCGTTTATCCTCGGAGCCCATTCATATCCAAACCACGTTTGCCGATGTCGAGAAACCTCAGGTGAGCCTTAGTCACAAGGTGCTATCTGCAATCGAAGATGTAATAGTAAAGAAGGTCTTCCTAGCTCTACTGATCATCGATTACATCGAGAGAGATGACCACGGGGTGGTTGACAAGCAAAGTGTTAAAGTTGACACAATGGAAAGAAGGAGTGGAAGAGAGTATTCCCTCGGTCGACTATATTACCAGTTTTCTCACAAGAATTGCTTTGAAAACAAAAGAATAGGCTCTTAGAAGAGGAATCAGAATAATATCATGACTGACGACTGTAAGGTGTTGATACAAAAGAACCAAGTAGACGCTTATGACGCCCTCATGACGAAAATTTAATACACAAGACTGCCACGATGGTTCACCAGCTTAACTTCAGGACTGACTCTTCAACAAAGACAGAGGCAGTACGCTCCGCCGAAGCGAGTGATGTAGCTGAGGAGCTCAATAGGGGGTCCCCCGATTTGGATATGGAGAAGACAGAGAACACTTTTAGACCAGCAGAACGAAGAAGCAGACACCAATAGCCATTATTTACGTTGAAGAAAAATTCAATATTGACTGGTCTGTAGAATTGGCTAGGTACTCGTAAACAAATTTTCTTAGATTGTATCAACAGACATATCAAGCCATTGGCCCTTGCTGCACCTGATAGGGCACCGATCCAGTTCTATAAAATAATTTTGGAAAGATCAGCTTTTAAATAGTGCCTCAAATCATTTTCTAATCGGAACCTTTTTATAACAGGAAGTCTCAGTTCGGGTAATAATTGGTGATTTATTGATCGTACAATAAAAGCAATCGCTAATTGATTCGCAAATGATTGGAAATATGACTCAAAACTAATCAGCAATCTGAGTTTTTTAACGACTCTAAACGCAAATGATTGGAAACATGATTCGAAACTTATCAGGAAACTGGGTTTTAAACGACTTTTGGGCTAAGATACCACCATATACAGACAAAAGCATCATTTATGATCAGAAAACCAGGACGTTTATGACTAGACTATTATAAGCAAACTGAGGACTTGAAAGGGACTCACTCTCCTAAATTTGATAAAATGTAGCTGGGAGCCCAGCCAGCGCTCAGATTCGAAAAAGACTCCAATGTGATCAGAAATATCATAAAATGCTGGCTGGGCTTTAGCAAGTGGTCGGCCGCAAATACAATCAGATTTTGGCAGTGGTATGTGTGGACAACAAAAGGCAAGAAGTTGACAGCTGAACAGAAACTGGTTCATTTTTGTGTTCTAACAAAGTGTCGGCGAGCAGAGCATTTTTGTATGCACAGTAGATCAGGAGGACGGATATGTGACTGTCTCTCTCTGACATACAGTGATGCATGACTTCGGCAAGCCTTCAGTGAGAATTACCAAGAGTGTTCGGACACCAGTGGATATGGCTGCGTAATTCTGCAGTGCGCCGGTCATTGGTTATCTAGAATCATTGGCCCAGTAGGTTTATAACTACAAAATTTAGATTACTAGACATGTAATTTCTTGGATCAAGAGTATTCTATTTATCTTTAACCTAAAGGGCATTATAATTATGTCCGGAAGTTTGCAACGATAGTAAAATTCGTTTCTGAACCATAAACTATATTATTTATGATCAGGCGGCGCTGCAAAAATATCGAACCTTGGGAGGTTTGGTAACCGGATGCTGATCTGTGGATATCTCATAGCTGGTCGCAAAATGGTTAGTAGTGAAAAAAACCTTTTTTGTTTACAATTTTATGATACTTAAACTCGGTGATTGTTAATCGTATATGCTTTCAAATAGATTCTCAAAATTAGAACGATATAAAGAAACATTTTTACATTTTAATGTAAAGTAAAGGCCTCTACAGACAAACGAGAAGATTCACACAAAAAGTGAGAAAAGAAGAAGCAAAAATAACGATTTCACCACACTTAACATTTTGAATGTTTGCAGATGTGACGCCTAACAGCACATTTGTGGAGTCTTTGTAAATGGCTGTGGGCCTGCTTTAAACTAACATTGAGGCCACTCAATGCCAAGTCGCCCTTCTTGTACTTTCAAAACCATTAGCAATCAACTGAAGTTTAAATTAAAAACAAGAAGCTTAAACAAAGCATCGTTTGGTACGAAATTTAATTAGATTTCGCTTGTTCGTTTTGAATTGCTAATAAAATAATAAGTGGGTGTGTTGGTGTCTAAAAGGACCACCTAACAAACATGACACATTTTGCCACGGTAAATATTTATGACTCATGTTGGGGGATGTTAGAAGTGCTCAGTGATTTTAACCCATAGTTAGCTAACTTGTGACAATCAAACCAAAACCGTTTTCATAACTATTGGTAGAATAGGGAGAAGTTTCCTCCTTTCACCTAAAAATACCAAAAACTTTCAATTTCATCGTAATTTGTTGTTAAATCTGGTCACACTAGCCTTACGTTTGACGAAATAAGCTTAATTTTTTACTATGCAAGTACGCAGAGGCTTTAGCATTCTTAAACTCTGATATTTCAACAGCAGCCTTTACAAGAGTACAAAAACTTCGGCACAGACTTCACTTTATCAAATTAAATTGCTAAATAAAAGCATATCTCAGTCTAGAAATCTTATTGTAATTGCAAAGACATCATATCATATGATTAGTAACGAGAAAATTCCTTGGAAATTATAATTTAAGGCTAAATGAGATTATTATGTATGTAAATACTTGTGTGAGGTTAATCAAATTACATTATTAATCGATAAATATTAAGTACAAATTATAAAAGTTTTATATAGTAAAAGGCATACAAATTGCATGGCAACAAAACATACACACACTTTTCTTCGTCATTCTGATCAAAATTCAGTTCTTGTACGTCAAGGTCGATGTTTTTTTTTAGTCTGGGTCAAAGGTCAGTTACTAGTCTTGAGACACACCAGGAGGCCAGTTATAAGAACAGATGATTTACATAGGCGCACACTACACAAATGCAGAGATCCGTCGTTATTCATCGTGAGAAAGAAGTTCAGAAGTTCAGAGTGGTATACAAAAATAGGTAGTCCAGCCCAGAGATAGTGTGTAGTAATTTTGTACAATAAGGTTTGGTTTTTTTTTCTATGTAGTTCGAGGCAGCTCGTTTTATAACTCTCTACGTCCGTGCAGCAGTTGGAGTGCGTGAATGTATCTTTTACCATACCTTTGGCATTCCTACCTCGTGGCACCAAATTGTGTAGGCCACTATGATCCCTGCTAATCTTCTGCACCTCGCCATCCTCAGTGGGTGTGATGAGGTCCCAAATGAAAGTCTTGATCTTCTCGTCACCCTTGTACACCTGTAGGCAGTAGAGCAGCTGCAGAAAAACGAGAAGAAGGTAAGGAAAGAGGTGGTTAGTTGGGGAGATTGTTGTGAACTTAAACGGGGAATGCTCATGGGCAGGGATCAGCAGGTTGAGAAGTTTTGTTTTTACTCAGCGAAAACCTAAAGTTTCCTCAATATTAGCATGTTTGGTCATCATGGATTATAATTAAAGGGAAGCTTCTTGGTTTACTCTCTCTTTACTTACAATGATGCGGGCGCAATCCTCAATGTCCACATCGCGCCATCCGCGCTTAAACTGACCCAGTTCCAGCAATTCAGTCCAACGTCCCCAACTGTAAAGAAAAAGAAAATGACAACAATTAAGGCATTGATCAAGTTGGCCCAGTTAAGCCTGTCTCAAGGTATTCTTAGAAATAAATATATATATTTCCTAGTCGGAACAACACCAAATCTAGAAAAACGAGAAAAACACACAAACATCAAGATGTATCAATCCGAGTATAGCATGGCCCAAGGCGATCTGCAAAGTCATCGATCTGACCTTAGATCCCATATGAGCAAGTCGCAGGTCTTGGAGGGTCCACAAGAGTTAGACATTACCGCCATAGTGTATAAATTTTATTTAGATGATTTTCGTGGATATTCCGACGAGGAGCGTAAATCACGCCTGGCTGGTCTGGATGCCTTGGATATGCTAAACACCATTGAACAGGTGCAGAATGATGTGGCCAATCTTAGGTTAGAGAATCATATACTAGTGGAGTTTCTCGAGAAGAATGATCCCAAACTATTGTTGGGTCTAAGACAGCGACGCACTTCAATTATAAAGCGTTTGCAGCAGAACAAGAATCATGGCTCGCAGGCATTGAGCAGTCGCCAGTCCAGCTCCAAACGCTCCATACCCATGTCGGTGTCGGCACACATGGCGAGCACAGGTGAAAAGCAACGCAAAGCAACCGAATACAAATTAAATTATAAAGCCAAGGCGGAGTTGGCCGAGAAAAGATCAGCTGAGGTGGAGAAACGTGTTACAGATATTGAAAGGAATGGTAAGTGGAGACTAATTGAGTTGAGGTGTTCATGAGTGATTGAAGTAGAGTTCGTGTAGTGAGCACGTTTTTATACAATTGCTCTGTTTTGTTTAAAACATGTTCGGTTCGGTGTATCACAGGGATATTAAATCAAACCGTTGGTTTACAACTTGGTTTTTAGGGGTTCCTTTGCTTCGTATGTCCCTTCTTTCCCGGGAGGGAAAAAATAAGCAAAAAACTTTGAATGAAAAAAACTATTATCCTATTTTCGCCCCTAAGGTGGAAAAATCCCAATTTGCAATCCAGCTTTCAAACTAAGTGTGGAAAATAATGGTTTTGTTTTCAGTATCCGCAACTAATTTGCTTTTGTTTACGAAATTTCAAATTTTTAAATCGCTGCTACTTTACAGAAGAACAATTAAAAAATTTTTTTTCCCGGGGCTGGAGTGAATTTGATATTCAGTCAGAAATTGCGTTAGGTTTCGTGGGGCGGAATAACACAATAATGATATTTTATACACAAGAAACGCGTCGATCTCTAAGTTAATGTCGCCTCACATTTTAAAAAAGTTGGTTGCTCTTGTGCTCTCCAATAAATTTTTGTGTGCTTCAAATGGGTTGAAGTGGCGAAAATTTGGGAGAGCTTGTAACGAGTTTATTGTTTATTCTTGAATTTCGTGTGCACATAAGAAGTGTTCTTATATGTTATTGTGCTAGTTACAACGTTACAGTTTACGATAATTTTAAGATAAACTAAATTAATTTACTTTCACCGACAAGACAAAAAAAAAAAAATAACAATAAAATTTTAATTAAATTGGAATTCATTTTAGATAAAAGAAAGATTAACTTAAAAGCTTATATATTTTGTTTTTGTGTGTTTTTTAAATGGTGTGTAGGTGATTAGTAAGTTTTGGATTAAATAGCGATGCGCTTGTAACAGACTTTAGATAATGTGGTAGCTGGTTCCAAAGACGAACGGCATAAATAAAGAACTGCGGGTCAGAACTAACAAGTTTAGTTTTTATTGATAAATATTATTAGTCCTCATTGATCCACTAAAGGAACATTGATTTTGTTAAAACTGGCATCACACTTCCCAAAGACCTCTGCAAATAAAATAAAAAAGTGGCATCAAGTAGATTTTGCATTCAAAAAGTCTAATATGTTGGGGTAGTTACAGCTTAGTTAAATTCAGTTTCCTTAACATTCCATAAGTTTTTTCCAACTGCTTGAGTAACATGATTACACCATGAAAGTGTTTCATTAAAATAAAGCCAAGATTGACAGCATTGTCAACATATTTAATTTCCTTGTCTTTATTCTTAGCTTTAGGAAGTGATCAGTATTCAGTTTTTATATATATATTACTAGGCATTTCGATTTTAAAGGGTTAAGACCAAGTCCATTTTCTTCTGCCCATTTGTTTATAACTAAAAGCTCACTACTACATACATTTCTACTTTCACTAATTCTATTTAACGGACAACTAACATACATTTGAACATCGTACATATGGACTTCACTTTTTGACAATACACTGGGAAGATCATTTACATACAAAGTAAACAGCAGTGGCTTGTATCTTAGAAATTTGACCTTTCTGATAATCAAACCTTCAATATTATGCCGGCTCGAGGTATCGTTATGCTTGCACATAACTTTAAAAACAGGAACACAACACACCACAAAGGAGGCTAGTTGATCGTACAGCTGGTTTATTGGTATCTCTACCAAATCATCAGCGATCTTTGCCTGTTTTTACTGACAGCCAGCAGCTACCTCTCCATGCCAGAGCTGACATAATCGTTTGGGAATTCCTTAACGACTTGACAGCAAAAACCGACACCATGTGAACAGCGCTAAGTTACCAGTATCCTTTGTATGTCTGTGTGTTTCCAATTTGGCCTTACTATGTCAGTGAGAGAGGTATCGGTCAAGAGTTGAATAAAACTCAATTTGCACGATAACCGCTCCGGACTTGTATCATAAAACCCTAGATAGAAAAAAGGGACTAAGATCACCAAGTCATAAAGGCGGATTAAGGATGGTTATGGCAACGGGACTAGCGCCCGACATGCTTGCTTAATTCGAAAGATCGGAAAAAATGGCGGCTAATCAACAAATACATCCAGGAAACTTTCCAAAAATTCATTTTTCGATGTGTATCAGAAATAGGAAAGATTCTTAGGCATTTGGGGTTCGGGTTATTAATAAGAAAAGTTGGGCAAAAAGGAATGGCTTTCAGAATAAAAAAAAGTCGCCCTCCGACACTTTGGAAAAGGGAAACTAAATGACACATCTCACCTCTGTCTCATCTCGATTCTCTCTTTGCTCAATCTGTAGGCGAAAGAGTCTTTTGCGCATGTATTTGTGTTGCGCGTGCGCCCCAGTAAACAGAAAGTGTGTATGCGTGCTTGTGTGGTATGTGCCTAGAAGTTTTACGCTGGTGCCAGATGCAAAGTCTAACAGTTGGTTTCTAATGGATATTATCAAAAAATTTTGCGACAAGCGTTGTGTTGCTCAGTTTCCGACGGGTCGGCGTTCCGGCAAAATTTGTTTTTATTTTTTCTGTTACCACCCCATCAGAATTGAATCAGCTGTTTGCGCCTTTAGCTCAGTGCCTCTACACAGTCTAGTTAGCGGAGCTAAAAACGTGACAAATAGGTACGAACGGAAATTTTAGTTTGTCTCAGTTTTACGAAAGCTTTCCAACAACGACAGCGAAAGCGATTTAGTTTGTCTGAGTACTAAGCTGTAACTTTTACGCTTTGCTTGCGATGAGATAACTCAGCACAGCAACAACAAATAAAACACTATGTAATAACATGTTGCGCTCAATTGCTGAGGGCCTAATAAAATTCTTCGCATTAAAGTGTTATCGTAAGACAGTTTCGTGGGTTTCTCTCATCGAGAACTATGAAACAAAAAAAAACACGAGAAAAACAAAATCAAGTGTTCTGTTAAGAGAGTGAGCGAGTCTGTTAAATTTGTCCTTGTCATTTTAAAGTGCAGACAGCACAGAACAAATTGATTGGCCTTATTTGGCGAGCTCTGGGTTTAAATTCGGGTTAAAGGAATCTTAAAAACCAAAACCGAATAGGTTCTTAGAAGACCATAAACTGAAATATTGAATCATCTCGACTGTCACAGCTCTCTAGAAGGGCTAAAAGTCAGAATCCGGTCTCTGGGAAGACCAAGGTTGTCTGTATAGCCATTTAAGGGTCTACCGAACTAAAACAATTAGTCAATTAGACACGTGAGTGTTTTTGTTTAGGTTCAGCATCTTCGACAGGACACCGGTTTGGTTTGATGTGCATCCCTGAAAGTGAGCAAAGTGAACAATTGAACAACCACTTAACTAAACACTGTGCCAATACACCCAAACACTAGCATTAGATTCTAACCCAAATATTTATCACAATCTCTCTCTTCTTAGCCATGGTGGAGGTGAAACAATTGCGTGCCAAAATCGAAGAGTTACGCTATCGCTGTGAGGAGACCATCGAAACGGAAAAGAACTTTATGCTACACTTTTTGCGTGATGAGAACGATGTGGCCTTTCTGGAGAATGCCACTGAACGACAGATTGAGCGCAAATTGCGCAAATTTACCAGCAATTGGTTTAAGAATGCTCGTGCCTTGCTGGGCACCATGCGTCTGACGATTGTGTCCCTGCAGGAGACTTGTCAGCAACATCGGGCTGACTTGATTACCAAGGCCGATCTTAGTGGCATCTTGACAGCGGTGGATTTTGAAAAGTTAATTATCAAACGAACTGAGCTCATCAATCAGCTGGAGGAGAAAAATACACACATGGCTGGACTAAAGGGTGTCACCGGTAAGACCTCTTTGGCCATGACGGAGGAAAAACAGGCCATGATGAATTTGGAGGCGGAAATGCGTTCGGTTTTGAACAAAACGGAAGAGGTAACCCGTGCCATTGCCAAGCTAGAGAAGGAGGTATCCGCTGTGCAGGTGAACAATGATAAGGATTATGCGGTGCTGGGGGAATTGCGTGCCCAGCTGTATGAGTATGAGGCGCCTAGTGTGACGGAGTATATAGAACGTAAGGAGGAGGCATTGTTGCTGGAGAAGGAGGAGAAGATGCTGCATCGTAAGATCTATATACTCAATATGAAATTGAACAATGTAATGCGCCGTCGATATCGTGGTACTGAGTATTAGGGTTAAATAAACGAACTTACCCAAAGGAAAGCAGTCCCTTTTCAACCTTGAAACATTCGGATTTGGCCCAATTGCCATACTGTATTTCCTCTAGACCCAAGGCAGCCAGGGCATCACGTTCACGTGGTATATACTCATCATTGCCCTTTCTCTCACGGGCGCGATCACGTTTCTCCTTTGCGGCGACGTGAGCGTAGACCTGGAAATAGGTAAGATTTGAGTAATGGAATTTCAACGATTGGATATTAATAATATCCATTTGATCTTAAATCAATCATCCAAACGATATGAAAAATGAGAGATCTGAATGGATCCTTTATTTTCTTACCTATGCCACCCTCCTCATCGCTGTTTTCATTGGAAGATTCTTCTGAATTAAGTTCCATAACATCCTCATGTCCATAGCGTTTGATTTGCGTGCGTCTACGTGGTTCCGAAAGCACCAAATCTTCCGTTTCATCACGCTCACAGGCATCGGGATCAATGTCCACTCGCTTGGCCCATTTGGTCCAAAAGTCTGGATCATCTATGGTTATATCCGAGCGATTACCGGAGGCGGCAAACGATGCCTTTGAGAATGTAGAACCCTTCTCCTGCTCCATGGTAATAACCTGAGTTCGTCTCTTGAGAATTGAATCAATATCTTCCTCACAAAACTTATCGCCCGCATTGTCATCATCCATGACCGCACCATAGGCTCCCTTCTTGAGCAAATCTTCAATTTCTTTTTTCGACAACTGCTTGTTGTTGCCATCCTTGCTACCCTGCGTGTTCATGGACTGCAACACCGCCTTGTCTAGGCCCAATTTCATGGAGGCCTTGTCAAACATCTCACGCTCATAGGTATTCCTGCACAGCAGGCGATAGATTTTCACCATTTTACGTTGTCCAATACGATGACAACGGGCCTGGGCCTGCAAATCATTCTGGGGATTCCAATCTGAATCATAGATGATTACTGTATCAGCCGCAGTTAGATTAATACCCAATCCACCTGCCTTGGTGCAAAGCAAAAAGACAAAGCGATCGGAACCAGGCTTGGAGTAACGATCAATGGCCTCTTGTCGCAGATTGCCACGTATACGTCCATCGATACGCTCAAAGGGATACTTGCGATAGACCAAATAGTCCTCCAAAATGTCCAGGCAGCGTACCATTTGACTGAAAATGAGTACGCGATGTCCATTGGCCTTCAGTTTGGGCAACAGTTTGTCGATTAGCACCATTTTGCCCGCGGATAGTATAAGATTTTTATAATAACTTTCAGGATCTTCGCCGTGCTGTGCCTTAAAGTCATACTGTATCTGCTCCTCGGCTCCATTTAGCAAATATGGATGTATACAGCACTTGCGTAGCTCCATCATGGTATTCATCAGATTGGGTATGTTGGCTGAGGTGGTGCCCTTCTTGAGGAAACTAAAGTTTTGCTCCAATATGCCGCGATAATATTTCTTTTGGATATTGGTTAGCTCCACTTCAATAATGGTTTCCTCTTTGGGTGCCAGTGATTTCTCTACATCGTCCTTGAGGCGACGCAACATCATGGGTTTGAGCAAAGCCTGCAACTTGTTGACCTCCTCCTCAGTACGTAGGCTACCAAATTCGGACATGAACTCCTCCTGTGAGGAGAACTGAGCGGGTTCCAGGAAATTTAACAGCGAGAAGAGTTCACTAATGTTGTTTTGCAATGGTGTGCCCGAGAGTAGCACACGGTGCTCGAGGTTAAGCTGACGCAGTCCCTCTAATAGCTTACAGTTGCGATTCTTTAGACGATGCGCCTCATCAATTACACAGAGACGCCAATTGAAGGCTTTCAAGTCCATATAATCCGTAACAATCATTTCAAAGGTGGTGATGAGCACATTAAACTTGATGGGCTCCTTTAAAACCTTACCACTGTCGGTTTTGTAGTAAAACTCGTAGTCCTGTATCATTTGTTTGCTGGTCACCGAACCATGATAGACCACCACATTCATATCGGTCCAACCCTCAAACTCACGCTGCCAATTGGGTATGGTGGATAGTGGGGCTATGACCAGAAAGGGTCCACGTATACCATACTCATACACCGAATGGACAAAGGTCAAGCTTTGTATGGTCTTGCCCAGACCCATCTCATCGGCCAGTATACAATTGTGTGTGTTGTACCAGGAGAATTTCAACCAATTGAGACCCTCCAGCTGATATGGACGCAGGCTATTGCCAGCCTTGTAGATGGGTGTCTTTTCTAGCTTTTTCCATTGCTCTGGGTGTGGACGTTTGCGACTCTTCCACTCGCAACGCAAAGGGAGTCTTGTTGAAACGCAAATATTGCTCAATCTTGTCATTATCCACATCTTCCTCTAGCTCCCAAGTACAATCTTCATAGGGTAGAGACTTCCATTTGACCAAATAATGCTTGGTGGTCTCACCATTATTCTCATCTGTGTGCACAGACATATCCAGGACACGATCTACTTCCACGAAATCGGGATTGAAAGGCTCCTCTTCAATGTTTTCGAAAATGTTCATTTGTTGTGACTGTTTTTGCTGGAAGCGTCGTATTTTAGCGGCCACACGGCGATCGCCCTTGAGCAGCTCCTCCTCAGTGCGCCATTCGCAGTGGAGATAGCTAAAGTTGCGATACTTGACAAAGTACTCTTCCACATCAATAAAAACGGGTTCGGGTTTGTCTTCCGATTCCTCCTCCTTAGAGGGCTCCTGTTCGGTTGAGGGTGGTTCTTCTTCTGTCTCTGGTTTGGCTTTCTCTTCAGTGCTTTCTTCTACTTCCATTTTGTTCTCTAAATCGGGTTTATCCTCTATAGGTTTAGCTTCCTCTTCTTCATTATCATCAGTCTTGACTGGTTCAGCTGGTTTCTCGTCGGGGGCTACCACTTCCTCTGTTGTTTTTTCTACATTTTCCTCAATTTCCATTTTTTCTTCTTCTTTTGCCTCCGTTTTTTCTTCCTCCTTTTCGGCTTCCTCTTTTGTGTCTGTCTCCAGTTCGGGTTTCTGGTCTTCCTCACCCTCAGTTAGCTTAGCTTCCATAGTTTCTACTTCATTAGGCGGCTTTTCCTCGCTTTCCTTTTCTTCTTCTTTTTTGGGTTCGATTGCCTTGACCTTGGGTGGCTCTGGTATGAGCTCACGCTTACCCATTCTCATGGCTAGCACCAATTGTACCACCATGCTATCCTCATCCCCTGTATTAATGTACACATAGTTGGGTTTGGAGGACATGGAAGCTGCTGCTGCTGCTGCATTAGCTGCTGCTTGAGCAGCGGCTGTAGCTGCTGCCTCACCAGAGCTTTGTCTTTCTTTCTCTGCTGCTGCTGCTGCAGCTGCTTGTGCCGAGGTACTGGAGCTACTAGCCTCTATTTGGCTGCTTTCATCCTGCGGCAATGAGGTTTTCTCCTCGCCCGCTGATTGTGCTCCAGTTTCACCCTCTGCTCCAGATTGTGGTTCAGCCTTTTCCACATCGCTGCCCGCATTGGAATTGGCCGCATTGGTGGAGGGTTTCTTTTCCTTCTTCACCGGCGAGGCCACCAGCAGCGAGTTTTCGTCGTCCGAGAAACGTAACATGACATCATCGATATACTTCTTACGCTGTGTGTTTCTGGAGGATCGTCGCTTGTTCGAGTCCAACTCCGAGTCTGGTGGCGGTGAGGGGGGTGGTGTGCGATCCAAGGTGTCATCCTCACCATCTGATTCGGGTACTATGCGTCCACGATTGCGTCGTTTCTTCAAGGCCTTGGCTGAGAGCGAACCTCGATTACGTCTAGCACTTCCACCCTCCTCGGAGGTGGCATTGCGTGCCCGACTACGTCCTGTTGAACGTTTGCGATCTCGTCGACTGGGCGTAGAGGCTGCATCTCCGGCCGAGTCTGGCACCGAGTCTACCGTCTCATCTCCCGCCTCGGGGTCTTTGTCTTCATCATTGCCGCTGCGTGGTATTTTGGATACCGGTATGTCATCATAGTCTGGCGATTCACCTTCAACGCCGCCCGCGGAAGTAGTTTCCGCCTCGCCATCACCCGACTTGGGGCCTACCAGTGGCTTATTGTCCTCCAGTTCGCTACCTTCGCCTGCTAGTTCGGCTCCCTCCTCTCCGTAGGGCTTGCGTCTTTTGCCCGCCACACCGCTACCACGTTTGCGTCCTGGTCCCGGAGACTCTGTTGAGTTGGGATCATTGGGATCGCGTGGTTTCTTCACCTTGGGTGTTCTATCTCGGGGCGGTTTATTGGGATCCTTGGGTGTGCGTGGCTTGCGCGGCTTCTTCTTCTTGCCACTGCCATCGGTGGAGGTGTCCAGCTCATTGGCCGAGTGCACATCCTGTGAAAGATCTCCCATGCCCTCGCTATACTCTAGCAGACCGACTACACTGGTGTCACCAGCTCCCTGGGTCACACAATCCTCGGATACGGGCAACTGGCTAGCTACCACCACATTGCCACTGATATCCATCAAATCCTGTTGCTGCTGTTGCTGCTGCTGCACCTTGTCACCCTTCTTGGCTCGTGGCTTGCGCGGCTTGTTGGTCCCTTTGCCTCTACCTCGACCCGTGGTGCTTGAGACCTGTGGACTTTCCACCATCTGTTGACTGTGCAAAGCACTGGCTCCACCGTACATGGGCGGCATGCTCTGGAAAAGCAGGCATTGCGGTCCACCGGCACACTGTTCGGCCATTTCATGTTGCTGCAACAGATTCAAACGATCCTGCAAGCGCATCAGTTTCTCCTGATGCTGTAGCTCATGTCCGGGTGGCATGCAATAGAGTTCCTGAATTTGTTGCTGCAAGGCTGCAATCTCCTGCTGATGCAGCAAGGGATACGGTGGATACATACCGCCGGCGGCGGCAGCTCCACCTGGATAGGGTGGCATCATGGGTGGCATATCATAGCCCGGATGCATGGGCGGTATACCCAAAGGAGTCAACTGCTGTGGTTGTGGCGGTGGTTGATTTAGGTTCGGAGTGGGCTCTGTTAGCGTTTTGTCCTCGCTCAGTTCCTCTGCGCATTTGGTATCATCCACTGCTCCTCCTCCTCCTCCTCCTAAACTGGACAACTCTTCCAATTGGGTTTGCTCTAGCTCCTCTGAAAGTGGCTTCAGTTCCATTTCCTCTGGTGGTACAGCCACCACGGGCGTCAGCTCGGTTGTCTCTTGCATTTTGGATGTACTATTCTCATCTTGGGGCAGATCCGCTAGTCCCTCCTGCTCAATGGTGGCTTTCTGTTCGAATTCTGTATTCGATGACTGGGAATTACTGTCCAATAGCGCAGCTGCTGCTGAAGCCGCATTTGAGGCCACAACTGCCACGGCTGCACTTGTCGATGACATAGAATTGTTATCAAAAAGTCCACCCACATCACCTGCACCGCTGCCGCCGCCACCCACATGCTGGGCCGATGACTCGGAATTGCCACCGTGCGAAGTTGTGTCCATTAGCAACTGTTGCTGATTGTTGCTATTGACGCTACTCTGTGAGTTGCTATCGTGAACAGAAGTGGGTTGATTGTTGACAATGCTGTTGGTGCTGCTGTTGCTGCTGCTATTGTTGCTATCATTGGCGGCCACGGCCAAGGTGGAGGAATCATTCGAATTGGCCGTTTCATTGAGTATGCTGCTCAGATGATGTGAGGGTGGTTGCTGCTGTGGTGGGGGCTGTTGCTGCTGCTGCTGCTGAGGTGCAGGCTGATGTTGCACTTGCTGTTGTTGTTGTTGCTGTGGTGCAGGCTGCGGCGGCGGCTGCTGTTGTTGTTGTTGTGGTGGTGGTTGTTGCTGCTGCTGCTGCAGTTGACTTGGTATGGGTGAACTAACCTGAGCTGCTGGTGAGGCCTGACTATCACCAAGTATATTGGCAAATGGATCAAATTGTTGTTGTGTGGCAGCTTGGGCTTGCTGCGATTGATTGTAAGTGGGCAAATGTTGCTGCTGCGGCGGTTGTTGCTGCTGATGATGCGGCGACTGTTGTTGCTGTTGATGTATGGGCGATTGATGTTGCAGTTGTTGATGATGCGGCGAGGCCACCAGCGTGGGCTGTTGTTGTTGCTGTTGTTGTGGTGCGCTGGCCGTCTCCATGGTGGGTTGTATCAGATGATGCATGCTTGGCAGGCTCTGCTGATGCAATGGTGACGAGGACAAGGCAGACAGCTGGGGCTGCTGCTGCTGATTGCTGTTGCTGCCTCCTCCTACTATATCATTGATGGAATGCTGCAGTTGATCATTGAGTGATTGTTGCTGTTGATGTTGCTGCTGTTGTGCAGTTGTTTGTTGAACTGGCGGTTGCTGTGTGGGTACCACAACAGGTGGTGCCACCACAGGCTGTGGCTGCGGTTGCGGCTGCTGTTGGCTCATAGCCTGACCATACATGCTCAATTGTTGCTGGTGATGTTGCTGTTGAGCCTGCAGCATAGCCGAGGGCTGTTGTTGTTGTTGCTGCTGTTGTTGTTGCATGGCGGCCATATGCTGGGGGGCACCCCATTGCTGATGATGCTGCTGCTGCTGGGGTGAGGGAGAGACCGGCATTCTTGGTCCCACCACTGCGCTACGATAGGCCGAGGGATAGTCCATCGGGGGCAGACCATGCGCCTGGCTGGGCATCACCATTTGTTCGAGGGCTTGCAAAGTGTTGACAGGTGCAGGAACACTACTTGGTGGCACTACGGGCACTACCGGTACTTTGGCATTGCCTCCTCCTCCCCCGCCAACCGCACTTGTGGGCGGCTGGGGACGTGGCGTGGGCAAACCCACCATTCCCTGTATACTATGCTGGGTGGGTTGCGGTTGTTGCTGCGCCTGCTGGCTGGCTTGTGGCGGCGGTTTGGCCGGCGATACACCCACCGGGCGCGGTGACATCTGAGGATGCGGCGACATGGTGGGTGGGCGCGGCGACATTTGCGGTGAGAGTTGTGGGAACGGGGCTCGATACTGTGGCGAGGCCGCTGCTTGCTGATGCTTGCTCGAGGACATGTAGGGCGGAGCTGCCTGCTGCTGCTGGGCCTGCTGTTGCTGCTGCTGTTGATGGTGGCTGCCGTAGCTCGGCGGCATGCCCATATGCGGAGGCGGTAGACCAGCTCCCGGCAGTTGCTGCTGCTGCTGCATGAGGGCCACATGATTGGGCTGCTGTTGCTGCTGCTGTTGTTGTTGCTGCTGCTGGGCTTGCTGTTGCTGCTGGGATTGGAGTTGTTGCTGATGTTGCTGCGCAGCCTGCTGCTGCTGCGCGGTCAAATGGTGCGTAGGAGGCGCTGCACTTGGTACATGTTGTCCATAGGCAGACGCCTGATCCAATCCAGCATGACCGTAGCCCACATGCTGGGGTGCTCCACGTCCGGGCTGGTGTTGCATGGGACTGCCGTAGGGACTGTGTGCGTAGGCCTGCGGTGCTGTCGGCTGGCCAGCCTGTGTGGGTGCCCCAGGATACAGCGGATGCTGACCAGGAGCTTGGGGATAATGCTGCGGCAGGCGAGCCTGCTGCTGACTCTGCTGCTGCTGCTGTTGTTGCTGCTGTTGCTGCTGGGGCGTGGGTGGTTGCTGTTGCTGCTGTTGTTGTTGCTGTTGGGGCGCTAGACTACCATAGCCCGCCATCATGCTCTGTTGGGCTCCATAGGGTGCCAGCTTCTGCTGTTCCTGCTGTCCATAGGCGGGCATATGTTGTCGATACGCACTGGCCTGACTCTGGCGTTGTTGTTGCGTGGGCGGTGCTGCCTGCGGATGCCCGTAGGCTCCGAGACCGGCGCCCGGATACGCTGCCGCCTGGCCGGGCACGGCTGAGGGTGCTGCTCCCCAGCCGCTTAAGTCGCCCATCCCAACGCCAACTCCCATGCTGGCCGCATGTTGATCGGCGGCCCCCAACCCGTACAGATTCTCCGCCGTTGGCTGGTACGATGGATATTGTGGCTGTTGCTGTAACGGATGCGGGGCTCGATGTCGCGGCGGATAACCGCCTGGTGGGCCCATGGCCCTGGGATTGGCCGCTGCGGCGGCTGCTGCGGCGGCGGCCGCATCATAACGGTAATAGGGATCTCTGCAAGGAATAAGCAACATTTATGCATATTAATCAATTGTCTCGAACGCTCTAAGGGCTGTTTTTGGAAGCTGAGGTTCTTCTCTACATACACATGACAATGGAAAGGCCTCTGACTGCAGCACTAAGGAACGATCAAGGGGAATATTGGTGGAATTCACTAAAATGGGAGACCTGAGAGGTCTGGGGGAATGCAACAGCTGCACAGAACAGACTAGAATAGTTTTTAACAATCATCTGCATGATTTTTTGGTGTCCATTGGAGTGGATCGGTAAGATTACTTGGATCTTTTCAAAGTCAATTTATTTTCGAAAAAAATAACGTTAAAATATCTAAGGGATATTTAAAAACTATCCATTTGAACAGATGAAAAATATCCCTTTTTCATATAACAATTTCAAATAATAAATCAAAGATCTTTATGAAATATCCATTTGATCTTTAAATAATATCCATTTGATCTTAGGGACAGTTTGACACTATTTCGCATTCGTTTGAAGCATTTTCGTTGAAAACTAATATGATAGAAAAAAGAATATGAAATTGGGATTAATTCTTCAACCATGACCCTATATCGTAGCCTATGATTTATCATCTCTATTCTTCAATTCTCTGCCGAGAATCCACGATGGCAACTGGCGGCAATATATGTGAGCTCAATATACTCTGTTCATTATGGTACAAATATTCACAGAATAACTACTCCCGTTAGCAATATTGGTGACCCCGACGTGATTTGTTTGCGAACCCAGAGTCCAGACTCTCGCGCGCTAGCGATGGACTAAGCTTAACAACGTTGCTGACGTGTGATATCGATTATCAGTGTGGACTGTTGGTAGAGAAGCGGAGGAGAGCTTAATACGACAACTAACAATCAAGTTCGTTTAAAAGATGTGTGGTTTATGTCCTTTATCCCATGTATGCTTGAGAAAAAGAATAAGAAAAAAGGAACCAGTATGCCACTTCCTGACCCACCAGCCCATTTCAGCATGCTATAAAAGCAAGTTGAAATAAACTAGTCGTTCGCGATTTCCTACCCGAGATGAGACAGTTGAGTAACATCACAAGCAAAATTTTGGATAGCGACCCCTCAAATTTTGAGGTGACAAGCGGACAGTCGAAAAGCGGACAGATTAGTTCGCCATCAAAAGAAACATTGTGTTTAGAGGTCGTTGCCCCACCATCTTTGCACCATATTCTTTCTAAAACATCTTCCATCATGAAAAATTTCACTGAGGATGTAGATCGCCCTTAAAAATTGGAAGGTAATTATATAAACGGGTATTGAGGTTAATTATAAGGGACATACTTATATTTTCAGCGCAATGAAGCTAGACTGAAAGATGTCACGAAAATTCCGTCTTTCCCATTTAATATAGCTGATCGAGTATCCTAGCATTCCTTTCGGTTTTATTAGTAGCTTTCATTTGGAATTATTACTATTTAATTAAATCCTGCTTTTTATTGTCTCATCTGTAGATTGGACCTAGGCCAGGATCTAAATATCTAGAGAACTCATATGAGCTACTTACTTACTGTCCATAAGTTTAAGAATGTTTCAATTTCTAACAGCTTGTTCTTTATTCTGTCCTAGACAATGGTTAGCTTTATTTATATGTAGCTGATTTCATATGAGGTTTTCGGTTGGATTAAGCATTCTCGCGGTTGAGTTTATAGCCGATTTGCATCTCTGATTGTCAGCAGCTTAAACACACTATCTTCCGAGATTGTTATTCAGTAGATCGATAAATCATGCTCAACAGTCGTCTAGCTTTCCCCCTTTTTTCTTAACCCATTTTGAGAATCCCCCCCTGATGATAAATACCTATTTATGCCAACAAAAACACAAAATCATTTTCATTCCACAACTTCCACCTACTTCCACCCTCCCCACACCCACCCACCATCATTATTTCAGAATACAGAAAACTCACCCTTGATGATTTCCGTGAAACATATTTTGTGCATTTCCATCCATCAGATTTTTGAAACGCAGCGCACACAGAATTGTCCGTTACGCGTGGATGGACGCGACGCTGCGTTTTTATGTTTGGTCGTCTATTGGCTTAATTTTGATGCTGCTCTCTGCGCGTGGCCGTTGTCAAAAGGTATTTGGAGCTCCGTGAGATTAAAGGGTGGCAACTGACTGACGATAGTCTCGCAGCGTAGACTCCTCATTTAATCTCGAACTCAAACTCGTCTTTCGTTTTTCGCGTGTTTGTTTTTTTAAATGTATTTTGCTTTGTTTCTAACTACTAAACTTAATTACAACTGATGTGCAATTGAACGTCTTGTTTTATATGGTAAAGTTATTTGTTTCACTTTTTTTTCGCACTTCATGGCCGACCTTTGACATATTCGCAGTGAAACATTAGCTCACAGCTGGAAAAATGGTTAAAAAAAAGGTGATAAAGATTCATTGATGAAATATTGCAAAACATTTTCGACGTTAAACGGCAAGGGCATTTCGTAATTTAAGCGCGTATTTTAAACGTAGATTGGCATTTGAGAATCTGCAAAGAGAAGAACAATAAAAAGTTGGTATTAAATAATTGTTTAATTGAAAGAAACGGAAGTATTACATATAAAATATATGGTTGTTGCTGACACATCAACTTTTAAGGGGAAAAGCTATACGCTTATGAATTTTATCATTGGCACATAGAACGTACAGTTTAACCCCATAAATATTGAGTGGTAAGTTGCTGTGGGAGTTAAAAATTATATATATGAACTTTAAAGTGCGATAAAATTATATTTGTGGAAAAACCCAATAAATGGTGAAACTAGAGGTCTTGTGTAGCAAAACATTATACCCAGTTATTCTAGAACAATTCGAGTTCGCGTTTAATGAAGGCTTTTATATCCGCAACACACAGCAATAGCAATTGTTAAAAAGATTTCAATATAAAATTCTACAATATCAATATTCAAATATAAGTTTAGTTCCCAGCACAGAACCTAAAATGGGAAAAAAAAAAAAAAAAATGATTGGTTTCTAAACAAGTTTTTCCCGCTGAATCCGAATCTGGCTTTTAGAAAATTCCATATCTCTAATGAATTAACTGTAAAATGGACATAAAAAATGCCAAAAGTGGCGATTTTTGCCCAATTTCCTGGACCCTGGTTGTCTAGAAAACGTGCTATTAATTCAAAAATTTGATTTGTCGAGTTATAAGTACTTAGTTTTATCTGTAAATTGTAGTTTATAATTTCTTCATTTTATAAGATACTAGCAAAAAAGCCCGTCGCCTTCGCTGCGCCTTTAACAGTATAGAACCAATATCAGAATCAGTTTGAAGTCAATCGTTAGCAAATATTTACCAAATTTAAAAATATTCTCTATTTGTTTCCTCTGTAGAACCCAGAAATAGAGTCGTACATACATAGGCTTGAAATCAACGTTTTACTACTTTGCTTTTTCACCGTTACGACTTTGCTGCTGCGTTCTTACCACCCCCATCCCACTCCACCCACTTCCCATCCACTTCTTACACAACTTCCACCCGTTTCCTCCCACACACTCCCGCTCACATCCCACCTCATCCCACCCACATCCCACCCACTTACCACCCAATTCACACCCACCCACTTCCCAGTTACCACTCACTCCCACAACGACTTCCCCTTCACATCCCGTTCCCACTTCCCGCCCACTTCCTGCCCACTTCCCGACCACTTCCCGACCACTTCCGGCCCGCATTCCACACACATCCCTCCCACTTCCCGGGGGCTTTCTGAACATGTGTTCGGTGGTTCGGTTCGGTTCGCTCTTTATTCATTTAATTAACTAAAGAAATATGTTTTGATACAAGTATTCAGATTATTCATTAACAAAGGTTTTCATTTAATCGGGTATGTTCAAAATTTCGACGGCAATTTCCATATAAACGTACTCATTTCGTTTTGAAATCCTACAACTTTACATATCAAGTGACGAAAACATCTTTGGTCACTTGATATGGTTTAGAAACTTTGACGTTTGAAATCAATTGATGAAAGCCAAGCGGATCAAAATAAACTGCATTCCTTTTTATATGTGAAGTCCTACAAATATGCCCGGCTACTAAATTAGATGACAAAAGTTCAGCGATTTGAAACTGACTGCCGACTCAAGGCCAAGTAGATTTAATACTTCCGTTTTAACTGACCTATGATCTAGTAGCCGACCTTATTCTTATCATTTCTTATATAAAGACCTCCTAGATTAGATCCATCAAAATCAAGTCGTTCATACGAAAATCTCTAGAGGTGGTTTCTGGAACACAACCGATGATTACAATTTTGTAAAAATAGATCTTAAGAGACTTAAATTAACTTCAATATAATGGAATTTTAGTTAAAACTTAATAATAATATATCTCCTCCTAGCATATTTTCATCAATATTGGCTCTTAAGTCTGGTGTAATAAACTCAATGTGGAAAATATTCCTTCTTCTGACACTTGTGTGGATGGAAATTCTAAAACTATTCGAGCTATGCCTAAGTTGACTTTCCTGATAAATAATCCAATATTTAATAATCTTTAGGTAAACGCTAACAATCGATATTTTACTTATTTTTGTGGAATTAACATGAATATGGATACCTTTTTTTCTGATAGCAGAATTTAATCTAAGAATGAATTAAAATAGGTGGTTTTTTTAAAGAGTTGACAATTACTGAGCTATGTCATCCTTCCTTTTTTCATACTTAATTTTGCATGCTCAGCCATAGAAATACTCATACGCATTTATATTTCAAGCCAATCTCAATTAAAGATAAAAGGTTAACGTTTGGGTATTTAGTAAGTTTACCCCAACGGACAATAGAATCAAGACTTTGCTTCTTACAATTTTTTGGGTCCTTAGCATATTTAATAAGGTGGATGTTCTTAGCTTTTTTACAAAAACTCTGATTTTCCAAATATTTTGTATTATTTTAAAGCTAATTGCTGATTTTGTTCACTCTTCGCCCATAACTCAATGTCTAGCTCGAGGTCAACCGAATCATTTTTTTTTTTGGGTTTTTGGATTACGGTTCACCATTTTTGAAAAGACACCGTTCGGTTTGCAGTTCGGTTCACGAGCGAAAAAAGCGGTTCAGTTCTGTTCAAAACCGATTCGGTTCAGAACCGGTTTGTATCTCTGATATTGAGCTCTAGATCATATCATTTTTTTCTGTAAAACGCGTTTTTAATTTTACCTTAAAAGGTCCCCTTTAATGGTCAATGTTGTTCTAAGGCATTATGCTGGTACAAAAATGCCTATGAAACGCGAACCACGGCTTCATTGGCTAAACTAACAACGCAGATCTGTCTATTTTTAGATCTGGTTTTTGGCCTATATAAATTGATTTGTGGGTAAGTCTAAAAATGGCACTCCATATCGCGGTTTTTTGGCTCTAGAGTACCATCGGGACATGCAATAGCCCATTATACCATCATAAACAACGATTTTAACAAAAAAAAATACCGTGCGCTTTCAAAGATATCCAAGAATGAAGGTTTAACTCCTTCTGGAGGTACCTTAATCGTTTTCGCGATTTAAGTGATTTTTTTACTGAAGTACTGGGTGTGAGATGATGCTAACAGAGTTCCCTTTTATCATAATTTATGGGTCTTATGCCGGGTTTGTAAAAAATGTTGGATTTTGTCGAACTGTGCTATAGATCTTGCGAATATAAATACAGATATGGGAGTTATTGAAGATTTTTTATTGTTTTGACAGGAGGCAATAGGTATCTACAGCAGCGATTGTCACTGGATGCCCCCGGGGCCGAAGACATTCCGCTATTTACACATACACGAGCCGAACGCATGCAGAAGCTGAGGCCAAGAGAGTAAACATGCCTTCAGTAGCTGGCTAGCCTTCGATGCGGTCAGATCGAAGCTAATTCGCACACAAATACACTCTCACTTTTTGGCCTTGCTTTCGTTGATAATCGCTGGTCTACAGTCAGTACAGACGAACGGACAGGGCTATATTGACTCGGCTGTTGATACTGATCAAGAATATATTTAGTTTATAGGCTCGAATATGAATATTTCTATGCGTAGCAAACTTCTGGGCAAAATTAAAATACCCTTTGGTATAAAAAACAATGTTTTACACTCAGAGAAAAAACCAAGCCGATCGTGCTTGATATCAAGCAGTTTTGATATCAAAAGTACGGTAAGACGGAATATTCTTGGATCCAAGCCGAAAATACTGGAATCAAGCACGAATTTCTGAGACGTTCGAAGTCAAGATTAATTGTCTTCTCCTATGCAAGCAGTTTTCGTGCTAGATTTCTCTGGGTGTAAAGTCAACGAATTGTACAGAATTACTTAAACCTAAGTCTTAATCAAAGTTTACCCAACACATCTCTACAGCTTTTAGTGAAATTCGGGATACAAACAGTAATTTCTTTCCACAAACATTAGGAAAAACAGCCACCAAAAACTACATGGAAATGAATGTAAAATAAAATAATTAATTATTCACACACACAAAGTCAAAAGGGGGGATGCAACGGATTCAGGGACTGTATAAAACTGATGTTTTTTTGGTGGTGGAGGCAACATCTTTTGGACGTAGGAAAAAAGAAAAAAACAAAAGGCTACACTATCGATTTTTCGCATTGTCTCTGGCAACACATTTAGCCGAAAAATCTAAAGTAGCAGAAAAAGCAAAGCAAAAAAAAATCAGGCAAAGTGGTTGGGATGCGGGTGGGTGGGTTGACTGGTTTGGGGAGGCTGCTTGCTGTAAGAGCCAAAAGATATGCAAATGCCGGGCGAGAAGTGGGAGGCAAAGAAGGTGGCAAAGGTGTGGTGTTTGAGTGTGTGCAAATGGAAAGTGGAGAGTTATAGATACAACTACAGGCAGCAGTGACATGGTGTACATAGAGATATGCAGTTGGATTGCGGTTGTGTGTGCTGTTATTTGTACTGTTATAAATACGTGCGCACATATTTTGCTTGCCATTCAGTCAGTAGTTAGTCAGTCAGTCAGTGCACCCCCCTTAGACCTCACCCACTCTCTACTCTGGGCGTTCGCGCTCATTGGACAATCATTTAGCCAGTCTCTGCTGTCGTCTCTCGGTTTGTTGTTGTGGGTTTGTAATCAATTACAATTCGCTTTTGCAATTTTAGCTATTTATTTATTTAGTCTCAGCATTTTCCATTATTATTAGTGGAGGTATTTTGCTGTTTGTGTTGGTGTGCGAGAGTTTTTGTATCTAGCAGATATCTATATGTATGTATGTTTGTATGTGGGTACATGTCATTGAGTTTACTTTTTCTTTTGCTTCGGTTTTTGGCGTCGCCAGTTGCTTTAGTAATTGCAAAAACAATAAACTAAAAGCAATAGTAATGAGTGTATATGTATGTATGTTTGTATGTATGTTTGTATGGCTCTGTGCGTGTGCAAAGCAGACATCTGAAAAAAATTGTGAAATTATACTTTACTTATTGGCCGCGCGTTGTGTGCGCGCACAACTGTACCTTTGTTTTAAATAAGCGAAAAATCGATTAAAGGTGATAATAGACAAGCAAATTTCTGTGTGTCCAACTTGGTGACGACAACGACGACTGCGACTGCGACGACTGTGTGTGACCCGAGACGATGGCAACGATGTCGATGTCGCGATGTTGCGATGTGCCACCCGCAACCCTCCACCCCCTCTCCCACCCACCCATAAGCTTCCATTTTATGAGCCATGAAAATGTCTCGATTTCAGGTCGAGTGTTGTAAAAGCTTGCAAAAAAAATGAAGTGAAAAACCTGAATGAATAACTCCAAATGCCAACAATAGACGTACCGAAATACTTTATGATTAAACCACAATTTGGCCAGGCAGAGGGCGAACAAGAGAGCGAGAGAGAAAAGGTTCATTCACCTCCCGTTAGTTGTTTTGCGCTTTTGCTTCTTCGCTTATTTGAAATGTAACCAAAACTTGACCCACAATAAATAATAATAATGTTGTCACATACGCTTGTATGTGTGTGTGTGCACTCTTGACCAACAGCAACTAAAAAGAAAAGTACAGTTGGTTTTTAAAAGAAAAAGCAACAGCAGCCCGCCAGACCACAGCCAAGAGGCAGATGGGCGCAAGTAACAGCAAGCAGCAGCAGCGCCGCACACACATAAAAATGGTAATAAAATAGGTAAAGTAAAACAGCGCCCAAGTCAGCGGCCGCCCCGCTGCCACACACAGCTTTCGGAAAAGCCAAAGAGCGCACCAGCACCACACTTACTCTCATACATACACAGACGAGCAAAAATTACAAACACGTCGCCGCTTTTGAATGTATAACGGTACATTTATGACATGGCCAATTGGCATTAGAGATGGACGATAAAAAAAAGAGCCGCCACCCAGCTTTAACAGCCTTCCCAGAACCAAAACTAATTTTTGTTCAACCAAAATAGCCAAAGTTGGTATCAGGCTATCCTCAAAGTAACAGGGAAGATCTCTTGCCAAGCGCTTGGATTGGCTGTATAGCCAATTTTACGTTACATTTTACATTACCCTTGCCAAGTTCTCTAAAAATTGCTAAAGAACAAGTAAGATAATGAATTAGATAAGGTGAAAATGCACGACATATCGCGGAATATACAAAATAAAGTGCCAAACAAGCAATAGGAAACACACAATTCCATGTAGAACTTCCGAAGAAGGAATGTCTTATCTGTCAATGCGTCCAGCCCACAACTGTTAGTTTGCAGCTCTACAGGCAAAGCCGAATCCATTCTAAATGGCTACATAACTACATGACTACAAAATTTTTGGTAACCGAGCCTATTAAAAAGTCAAATCAAACCAGGGATGCAATGCGGTTTTAAATCAAATCAAACCTACAATTAAGGCTCTTGAACCGAACCGAATTCTGAAAAACAAACCCGTTCGGTTCGGTTCTGTTCACTGACTAGTTTTAAAGCTTGAGCCGCTAACCTTCATACAACGATGAGTACGAGGTTTGTTCAAAAAGTATAAGAAAACAATTTTTAATATTTATTTATTCGTTAGTATCTATTTTGTCCCCTTCAAAATAATCCCCTAAATTTCAGCTAATACTTAAAGCACTTTAATAGTCTTCTGCTTCGATGCCGTCTTAATCGCCTTAATCGTTTTTGGGAACACAAAAAAACAGGGGTCCAAGTCGTGGGAATAAGGTGTCTGCAGCATTATTCGAGTGTTGTTTTTGGTTTCGCGCACAAGCAACGATGTATTGTTCCACAATTCCTAGCGTTTCTGACCGATAGTTTCACGCAATAATATTTTTTATTGACCCTTTGTTCCTGTGGCAAGTAATCATGGTGCAACACGGTCCTGCAGTCAAAGAAAACTGTAGCAAAACCTTTACTCTCGACTAAACTTGGCAAGCATTTTCGGTATTGTCTCATTCGGCAGCTTTCATTGTTTTTTTGGCAAGGTAACTTCACAGTCAACATTCGTAATTTAATTTAATTTTGGTTTTTTTCCCACAAAATTTGATGCAGATTCTTTGATGGGTCAAGACAAGTGCAAGCAAATCAGCTGGCATAAATTAAGTAAACATACAAAATAGCTGGCCTTGTCAGCACAAGAGAGTGTCGAGTTACAACGTTACACCACCAAAAAATCGAAAACCGAATATATGTAATAAAAATCAAAATTTGCGATATTTTTTAACGAACCTCGTACTGGTAAATTTGGGAATTATCAGCCATGCTTCGCTTCCATTTGCTCATTCACAAAGAATAGCAATTTTGAGTGTAAATTTGTTCCATGAACCGGTTTTAAATCGCAAAAGTTTTGGAAAAGGAAAAATGGAAGCATGGCTTTTAAAGTTCGAATTGCGGTAAATTAGATTTCGGCTTTCCATATTACTAAAAGGCCAAATTGAAAATGCAGCCTTTAAGGATGAATTGTGAGCAGCAATGGTTCCAAATATTGCTTGAGACAATGCGACATATATTTCTGTAAATGCCCTGGTGTCAGGCAATCTAATAGAATTATTCTTAGACGTAGCCAGCATAAGTCAAAGTTTATATGAGGATTTAAAAAGCTGTTCAGATGTTTTTTTTAATTTAATATCAAAGAGGCGCGAAAATTTATATAATAAATTAGGTACCCATTTTAGGTAGCTCAAATGAACTCTAAACGCGCTTCAGGTAGCTCCAAAAACCACGTAATGAACCGAACCAGCGCACAGTGTAAAATTTTGATAATCTATGGGGATTGCTTAATTCAATTGAAGCCGTAAACTAAGAAGGAAGACTCCCCTCATACAATATCCCATTTTTCAGTCTTAGTCAGAACACGATTTTAATACTGGAACTATATTCACAATATAGTCACCGGTATATATCAAATTTAGAAAAACTATTTACGAAACCAAAAGGGTTTCTTTGAATTGGCCCATTTTTACTCTTACAAATTTAAATGGAAGGTGTAAAGAAAATCTGTGGTTACTAAATCATTGGCATTGAGCTGTCGGTTTCAACTGCTTGAGCAATTTCACTTTTACTGAAACCGGATAAGGTAACCGTAGATCTGAGATGTCACTTTCAATACAATCTTATTAACATAGAGTTCAGTACAGTTTATACGAAAACCTAAGTGGAATTGAGAACAGACCTGGAAAAGTAGTTTTTGAAACAATCGTTTCCATGGCAGCCATATGCCATCCGAAGCGGCCGGATTAGACAAATTCCGCAGTTTATATATATATTTCAGGCTTTGTGCAATATTTGGTAAAGAAAGCTTTAAATCTGACTAAGGAAATAGCAAAGAAAATGTGAATCAAACAAAAATTTGATTAAAATTTGGTTTAACCATAAATAAAACAACAACTAAACAGCGCAAATATGCGGAAGATTATATTTGAATGTGCTATGGGAATCCATTCGCTTATCGCCCCATGTGGTGGCAATACGAAACACGATGGAAAAATCGATTAAAAATAAGTAAATTATAGAAAATTTCCAGACTTTTTTGGGTGTAGTTAAAAAATACGAAATAATAATCCGTTTTTAAAAAAAAAGTGGTGTTCCCGTGAAAGTTGATTTGCATTATTTGCATTGCCTATACATGTTAAACCTCTATTACCATATCTGAGATCTTTTCGTTGATGCGGACAGACGGGCATGGCTGGCAATTCTGATCAAGACTGTATACTTTATACTTAATATACTTTGTGTACCTTTGGTACAGAGTATTAAAACACTTCTTGCAAACAGTACACTCACGACTTAATTTTAATCACATTAATTTTTTGACTGTTGCGATTTGTTACATGTAATTTTTCGAGCGTTGTAATGAGGCCTGTTTAATGACCGTTTTATAGCTGTTAATGATATTTATATTGTGGAGTGATGGCCCACTGTATGAAATAAAATCGCTAAGAGCTTCCTGATTAGAAGGACTAAAGCTGTAATCCAAGAAAGAGAAATAGTAGACAAGACCTGCAACTCAACTTTGAACTTGAAGATTATAAAACGTAATTACTACAAATTTAGTTATGTTAAGGTTCTACCGAGAATTGAACTCGGTTCGCCGGATTCAAAGTCCAAAGTGCTTATCACAGCACCATTGAACATATAATTTATTATGAAATATTTAATTTATTTGTTCGACACTTTAGGTAAAAGGTCTCTGTCTACATTGACAATTCAAAGATAAATTAAGGAGAAATTTGTACTTTTTAAAGCCTTCTCGAGGCCATCAAATCTCAATATATCTAATTTTGCGTTTTTGATAAATTTTCTTTTTGAGCCATGTTGTGCAAAGATCGTTACATGTTGAAAACCGTATGGAGAAAAGTCCGGTCTACTGTACACACTCTCACTTAAACCAAGATATCCAAACGACTTCATGATTTCCAGCTTTACAAAGGACACAAAATGGAGGGGTAGGGCACAAGAATAGACAATTGATGCTTTAATTGGGTTGAGGGTTAAGTTAAAAAAACTAAAAGTATGCCAGTGTAATTTACACGCTGAGAAGGCATTTTGACGATATTTTTATGAATACTTTTTTTTGGTTTTTGGACAAAAGGAAGGTTTCTTAAGGGCTCTCTTATGAAGTAATACTAGTAACATCCAAGGTATGCCTTCAAAACCCCATTTTGTGGCCGAAACTAACAAAAATACACACCAAAAATTTATTCAACAGTATTCGATATCGATATTCGAATCCCTAGTTGAATGCCCAGGAGTTAACCTTCAAGATATTATTTTTTAGATTTTATTGATATTCATGCTATAAATAAAGAAGTAAGAGCGTTGCAGTCGAGTGCCCCGACTTCGAAATACCCTGTACAATTGAGACATACATACAAACACACACACACACACCCAAGCTGACTGCAGTAGACACAGTGAATCGGATGGAGCGACAAACGGGCATGGCTAAATCGACTGGGCTGTTGATGCTGATCAAGAATATATATGGGGTCGGAAATGTTTCCTTCTCCAATTTTTCGCATTTTCAATGCGTACAGCAGGGTTGTGCCGCTGGCATTATTTTAATCAATTAGCATTAATAATTAAAAATTTTAATTCCAATTAAAATATTTTGAATTGGCATTGAAATGAAATAATTTTAATTTTTTTCAATGAAATTAAAAAAAATAATTTCAATTCAAAATTTTCATTGGCATTAAAATGAATAATTTAATTCAAAATTCTCAATTAAAATTAAAATAAAATAATTGTAATTGATTGAAAATTTTCAATTGGCATTGAATTGAATGTCAAAGCGCGTTTAGCACGATTGAATGAGAAAATGTTCAGTGAATTTTATTGTGGTATCAATATGACTTCTTGCGAAACCAACAACGATGTCGATTTCGACGATAGTATTAAGGATCCATGCTATCAACCGCAGCCTCCAGACTTTACCATCAGCGAAGCTAGCCCAAATTCTGCTGATATCCCGATTGAATAGAGAACGAAGCCTCAAATCTTGAGCGGTAAATACTTCGAAGTGCTGGAAACGCTAAATAAAGTACCAAATACCAGGGAAGAGTGTTGCGCAATGCACTCGAAATGGTGATTCATCGTTTTTCAAAGTCTGCTGTTCGTGATGAACAACAACTTTGTGACTTCACCCACTGTGCTGGGTCAGAGGTTCCTCCAGCTGCCACCCAAGATCATTTTGGAATGAATAAAATAAATAAATTGAAATTATTTCATTTTAATGCTAATCGAAAAATTTGAAATAAAATTATTTCATTTTAATGCCAATTGAAAATTTTGAATTGAAATTATTTTATTTTAATTTCAATTGAGAATTTTAAATTAAAATTATTTCATTTCAATGCCAATTCAAAATATTTTAATTGGAATTGAAATTTTTAATGCGAATTAAATTATTTGATCATTTAAATTTAATGCTCATTCAAAAATAATGCTAATGCTTTGGGACCCAACCCTTCCGTACAGAGTATAAAAAGTCTGAAAAAAATCAATCAATTGCCATCTGATGCTAAAAATCAAAGTGCTGACATACAAAAGTCGTCTCGCACCTGTTTGAAGATACGGACTTCAGGTCCGCAACTAGATCGCTATATTTTCGAGACGATATAAATGATAAAGGATTTGCAAACGAACCATTTTAAAATTCACATGACAAAACAGGATAAATTTGTAATTTCGAATGTTCCATGGGGCTCACTAATCCTTTTCTGAAATTTTCCACAATTTGTTTTCCTTGACCTTGAATGCGAATTTTAAACTGACTATTAACCCTGTTTCCGTTTTCGATTTCGATTAAATAATGGGGAATGGGAATTGTAATTTGCACCCACTTCCAGAAACCGATTGTAATCTTTTAAGTTGGTTGAATGGACTTTCTGAAGCTTTAGTCACAGCACAATTGTTTTCTTTTGCTGAATATATGGTCTAGGCATAAATTCCTTTGACAATGGCTGCAGGTTAGTGTTCCCTTGTGGGACCTAATGCATGCTTTAAGCCCCCAACTTTTCTCATCTCTAGTTGGTAGTCACCTTGCAACTGCTGCTGACGTTGGCTATGTTTTCCAGTGTTGACAAACAACGCTTAAGTAGAAATAGGCAAAATCATAAGCAGCCACAGCATGTGACAAAAAAACTGACGCTGACGCCATTTTTCCCGCTAGAATTACAAAAAAAAAGCAACAACATAGAACAAGGCCTGACCCGATTATCGAGTTAAACTGTTGTATAAAATTTGCACCTGGACCTAAACCGGATAGGGTGCCTGTGCCTGTGCCTGCCCATTGTCATTGTGCCGTGCAGTCGCAACAACAACAACAACACCAATCAGCCGTTGAGAGAGTTTATAAAACGAGAGAGACAGTGAGAGAGAGAGAGCAGCTGACTCTCTTACCGGCTGAAACTGCGAGAGCGGCGAAAACGCAGACAAAGCAGAAAATGGAGAACAAAAAAAAAAAAAACAGCCCAACAAGTGAATGTAGAAAAAAAAAAAACAACAAAAAACATGGGACGAAAGCAAAGCGTGTGCTAAAGAGCCAACCAAAAGGAAATTACAAAAGCAAAGCGAGTATATCACGTGCTGCGGCAGACGATGGGGGGGCCCGGGAGGTAGGGAGGGGAGGGGAGGTTAGGGGGATGCCGGCCTTTGGCGGCAGAGGCAGCGACGTAACGCAACGATGGCGTTTCGTATAGAATGAGCGTGCAAACACGAGACAAGACAAAACAGCGAGAGAGCTTTGGCGGGCGGGCGGGCTGGCTGGCAGTCAAAACAAAAATGCGAATGAACTATTCAAAATTGTTGTATTGTTTGAGGATGGGGATGGGGATGAGGATGATGGGTGGCCAGCGCTGGAGATGGACAGGGCGAAAATGAAATCTGAAAGTAGATACAACACAAAAGATGGCGACGACGACGACATTACGGCGACAAGTACAAAACACGTATTATGCATGTGTATGGGGAGATTCGCATGATTCGTGCAAATTCGCCGCATAGTTGTTGGTGCCCGTGCCCGTCCCGTCCCGTGCCCTGCCGCTGCTATTTTATTCGCATTCGCATATCGTGGTGCTGGCTGCCTGCTTGGGCCTTTGTTTGTATGTATCTGTATGTGTGTATTTGTGTATCTGTGTGTATTGGTGGGCCGCACCGCGTTGTTGGGGTCGTCGTCGCCGTCGCCGTCGCTGTTCATATGTTTGCCTTGTTGTTTGGTCGGTTTTGATTCGGTTTTTGGATGGATGATATGGTTTGGTTTGGTTTGGCTTTGCCTTTGCCTGCCTGCCACCTCCATCCACAATTGCCGTTTCTCTCGTTCTCTCATCAACTCTTTGTGTGTGTGTGTAAGTGTGGCTCTTTCGATGAATTGTTTGCTTCAGTTTTCTTGTTCTCATTTGCACGTCACGTAAGTTTTTTTTTACTTTATTTTTTTTTTTTTTTTTGTTCGCCGCAGCAGCAGCTCCACCAGCATTTGCTTTATTCGCATATTAACGAATAAATGCTCGAGCGAGCAGCAGCAGACGAGAAGGAGACGAACGGCGGCGGGGGGCAAGGGTGGCCACCGGGTTGACGTGTGACGTTTTTTTTTTCTCAGCTACTTCTTTGGCAGTGTTGCCAGAGTATGAGGTCCAAAAATGGCTAAATTTGCAAAAAATGGCTAAAAATAGCCGAAAGCTAAATCTTTTATAAAATAACTTTTTAAAGTTAAAAAAACTTTAAAACAAGTTATAAAATCATCGCAACTTTCCAAAAAAAAAAATATTGAAAAAAAAAATTTTACTTGGAAATTTTTTTGGAGATTTTATTTTTTTACCATGTCTTGTCGCACTTTGACCCAAAATTTCTTGAGAACTGTTTGAGCGAATTTTGATAATTTGTTTTCCCGGTGAAAGCTAACACCCAAATGCACCAAATCCAATTTTTTAATTTATTAAACATAATATTTAATTCATCGAAAACAGATGTCGAAACTTTAAATGCGATTATCCCGGAACCACTTTATCCAAAATGGTTGCAAAAATTTTAAGAGTACCTGTTGACCGAACAGAATATTTTTGATCAGTCTAAAAATAACGGAGCTAGGACCAATACAGTGGAAAAAAAGTCGATTTTCGAAATTTCGACTTTGAAACCCCATAACTCCGCCATTTATTGACCGATCCAAAATATCCTAGTTCATACCAGAATTACAACAATTCTTAACAAAACTACGTCTTTAGTTTCACATTCAGATAATCCATTCTCAAAATTTTTTTGCAATCATGGGTCTATGTTTTAAATTTTTTGGTAACTTTGATCAGGAATACAACAACAATCTTTCCTGGGCCTGGCCCCCGACTAGCTCTACATCTCCTTTAATTTTACCCTCTATCTATTCTTTCATTTTCCTCCTTCACGTACATATCTTTCCAGACGCCGTTACAACAACAACAACAAAAAAAATATCCGAATTTAATTTAACCGATTACCTATCGAATGCAAGAAACCGCTTGTTAATATCACTTATAGTTTTTGTGTAATTTAATTTTTTGTAAACCCTTAAAAAACCTGAAGGTATACAGTACCCTTAAATGATTGTTCTATGAACATTTTACATACATCTGTATTCATTCACTAAATTTGGCTGCTTATTTATTATGCGATCCTCTGTTGCTAATGGGCACAAAGAAAAGAGACTGAACGAGAAAAGACAACGCAGCTAACTAAAATCTTTACCTTCGTCATCTTGCCGGCTTGGCGCCGGTTACAATAATTTGCGCTGTGATCTTGACAGTGGATGGAAGTTGAGGAATGAACAATTTTTATTGGCGTTTAAACTCTTGATAAGTTTGCTCGCGTTGCCTCCATCAAAAACAATCATTTTCGGATGTTTTCTTCTTCTTCTGTTAACCAGAGTTCAGTTACGCCTGTGTTTTAAATGTGCACACTTGAAGGCAGACCATATTTAGTGGTAAATGACGTTGGCTTTGGGAAAATCTTAAGCTCAATTATCAAAGGCATAGAATGTTTTAGATGATGTCATTCGACAATCTGCTCATTTTTGCAAAGTACATTCAAAACAAGAACGAAGGGAATATGATTTTCCTTAAAATTGATGGCTTGACTCACATGGATCGGTCATTTATTAGTAAGAATGATTTGTCAAAGTGATTTTTTACACCAATAACCGTATTTAAAACCGAAACCGATAAAAAAAAAAAAAAAAAATTATTTTATTTTTTTAGAAAAAAAAAAAAAAAAAAAAAAAAAAAAAATTTTTTTTAAAGAGAAAAAAACGTTTGGTTTTAAATGACCGGAGTCGGAGTTGTTTTTTGGAAGTTGAATAAACGTGAACCGGAGCAGAATAAATTTTTCTAGCCGAACCTCAACCCAAACCGAAAAAAAACCGAAAAGGGTTCGGTTCAAAAATATGTTTCTACTAAATTTGGTTCTAGAATCTATAAATTTCCAATTACCGTAATGAACTCATTCAGGTTTTTGTTAGTTAAATATTAGTAGTATATTTAGATAGTGCTTACAGAAAACGTTCTCTCATTGTAAATTTAATCCCAATTTCTACAACTTAATCTTGGGATTCAAGCTTATAAATGTGTTGTTGTTCAAAACGAACTAAGAAATAAAAGCATGAATGATTCCAATCCATATTCATCTTCTGATGCTGAGTAGTGAAAATCGGTAAACGACTTCATTAATTTTTTTCTGGATATTTAAAGATTGCTTCAAAATTCGAATGTATTAAAGCTTTGGAAAAATTATTTTTGTGCTTACAACTGATTTTTTAAAGATTTTAAAAGATAGCTAACATGATCGGAGCGGAGTAATATGTCAAGATCAGCCTTAAGTTCGCCGTCAGTTCATCATTCAGTCACATGTCTTGCTAAAAAAGATCGCGATTAATTTGTTGTTAAAAAATAAAAAAAGATGAAAACAAAAAAAAAAAACTCTTCCTGATTACCTCGAAAAATACATCACCTTTAAAATGCGTATCAACTTTTTTGGATCGGTTCAGTAGATTTTGATTTCTGATGTACACGAACTTCAAAAAAGACGTGTTCGGGAAAATCGATTTAAAGTTTTTCATACGCGAGCAATCAGGTAGCACGGCCGGTCGTTTAAAACGCTGTAACTCCGTTAGTTTTACTCGGATTGACTTCAAATTTGCACACAATATTCTCGACAAAAAAAAAAAAAAAAAAAAAAAAAATAATTAAAAAAAATTTAAAATGCTCATTATCGGGGGTGGCACAGAAATCACTAGCGATTTTCGTATAAACGCTTGTATTTTATATTAAAACTGCTCGAATTTATATGTGAAGAGGCACCAACAAGCACACCTACTAGATCAGATCGCGGAAATTAAGCGAATTGAAACCGACTATACAAAGCCAAGTAGATTTGAGTAGTTAATTCCAAATCGCTCAAATTTATTTTCAAAAAAATATTTTAGAATAAAACAAACGTTTATACGAAAATCGCTAGTGATTTTGTGGCACCCCGTATAAAAATTTGAAAATATGATGTTCTTACTGCAAGTCGAAGGGTTTTTGAACAATATCGACTGCAGTACAACTGAGATATGACGCTCTTGCACAAACATAAAATAGAACCTGTACAATGAAATAGCGAAATATGTATTTTCATCTCACATCAAAAGTATTAAAGGGTAATTGTCTAGTATAGGGACCTCCCCTCAGAAAATTCTAAAAAAAAGATTCCCTTCGATGAACCGCGAATTATGAAAAATTTTCATGCAAAAAATTTGCGGGAGTCTTTCATGGTTTAATTTTAAACGAATTTTGAAGTTTTAATTTTTTTATGAAAAAATATACATATGCTTTTGGAAAATATGTCACATTTAATTAAAGTATAATGGGTTTTTAATTTGTCATTCAATATTTCTCATTAATATGGAGTGCACGAAATGTCAATTTACTGTGTTCAACTTTGTATCCTTATCGGAAGGAGAAGTCATCGACTGTTTAAAGTGTATTCTACGCGAAAAAAATATGAAAATTGTGGAGCTGACTGCAAAACAGGGAATAGGGCAACAACCATTCTTTCGACGCCGAAAAATGTGTCTTGCTTCAACAAAGAGGAACAGAAAGAAGTTAAAAAACAGTGCAACTTTTCTGGATCCACAATCATTTAAGATCGCTGAATATCGTGAGCGTTTACAGAAATGCGCCGCAGGCAAAATTTTTTTTTTTTAAATCGCGCGATTAAAAAAAAAAACAAAATAATTATGCTTGCGATTTAGTTAAAACATATTTTTTGTTTTTTTTTCTTAAAAAAAAAATGCATTATAGGAGGATGATGAAGGAGAGGAGGAAGAACAAAACTAAGTTTTCACTTCCTTACGTGGACTAGGCCTTTTGGGGATACCACATAAAAAAAATCCGCCTTGAACGGGCCCGGGTGGTGTGGAAAATAGTTCAATTATGACATTTTTCTCAAAGCACGTACACAGATACGTAAGTTTTATTAAGTAAAAAATTTAAAACTTCAGAATTCGTTCAAAAAGAAATAATGGAAGACCCCCGTTTTCTTTTCATGCAAATTCATCGTAATTCACCATCTATCGAACGGATTTTTTCTAGAATTTTCTGAGGTGAGGTCCCTACACTAGACAATTACCTTAAAATTTTATGGCGATATTCTTCCTAGCTTTGATGTATCCCGATCGTCGAAGATCAATTTGGTATTTATCCATAGATTTTTTTTATTAAAGATACGAAAATGTAATATTTTTTAAACTTTTAAGGTCTAGACTCAGATGAGATAAATTTTTAGTTGGGTACAATACTTCACATGAATAGAAACAATTTCATACAAATAAGATGCCTTTTCAAACGTATTCAGATTTCAAAGCTGTATAAAACTAATTCTATTCATGTGAAATATCGTACCAAACTAAAAATTTATCTTATCTGAGTATAGGCCTTTAAGACAAAAAAAATTTCGAGCGATTTCGAACAAAAAAAATTTTTTTTTTAAATATTTTTCTCTCTGTATTTAAACTTCTTAACCGATTTCTTATACGCGAATTTTGAAAATTCATTAACCTTTCGATTTATACCTTGCTTGACTCCATTTAACGTTTCTAAGTCGAGATTTGGCTCAAAATGTAAGTGTACCCACCGAAAAATTTAAGTAAAAGATCATATTTTAAACACGTTCACATAAACATTTTTTAAATCGTTACTAAGCTATACTAAAACGAGAGCATAAGTTAAAGTCGGCTCTAACCGACTTCGATATACCCGTTACTCATGAAAAAACATGTTTAACAGTGTTCCCGCGTTCCTTAGTGTGACCATCCAAAAAGAATGCAACATTTTTTTAGGGGTGGTAGGCGGGGGGGGGGCTTGGATCACTTTTTTTTTTGCTTATAACTTGAGAACCTTTTATCCGATCTTTATCATTTCTTCGGCAAATCGATTCATTTTGCTAATTACTAACTATCTCTAGAAGGTACAAACCGTCTATCTTTAAAACTGTGGGAGATAAAACTGTTTTTCAATATTGCGGGGGCGGGAGGGTGCAGATAAAAGAAGCATTTGTCTCATACATGTCAAACCTCTGTCATACAGACAGACAGACGGACGGACGGACGGACGGACAAGGCTAAATCGACTCGGCTGTTGATGCTGATCAAGAATATATATACTTTATATGGTCGGAAATGATTCCTTCTGCCTGTTACATACATTTGCACGACTTTAGTATACCCTTTTTACTCTACGAGTAACGGGTAAAAAAATTCAAGTAGAAATCGATCAATTAATTTTTTTATTTTTGTAAACAGTGTTATAGTGTAAAAGTAGACCCATCTCAAACATAAAAGTCTTATGTTTAAAGTTTGAGAATAAAATCTTTAAGTTTTCAAGTTTTATTAAAGAAATTCCGGCCATTTCGCCGACAGTAAGCTATCCCTGGTAAAATGGCAAACCTTACTGACCAAATCACTTGTAAGGAGTAAAAAAAAAGGTGCACATTAAAAAAACCAAATAGCGACGAAAAAATCCACCTTTAGCTAATAAAATAGCCAACATGGCAACACTGTTCTTCGGGCTTGCCCCACCAAAGAGTTGATTGAAATTATTTCGTGTGCTTCGTCGTCGTGTGTTTTCGCTCAATTCATTTGTGTGTGTCTGTATGTGTGTGTGTGTGTCCGTCTGTTTGACTCTGTCTGTGTGTCTGTTTGTCTGTATCTGCTTTTGGTTAAAGATACATAATTATTTCTAAAAAGCATTTTCCGCCTCACCATTGTTGTAAATTTCTCGAAATTTCACTAAAACTAATTTTATGGACTACATGTACTCACCTTTAAGTGTTTTGGTGAATTTTTGTTGCTGGTCGGACGGTTGGTCGGTTGGTTGGCTCTGCTAATCCATTTTGTAAGCACATTCCGTTATTTTGAGTTCATTTCACACACCAAATTTATCGATAGGCGGCAGCGATGTATATGTATGACAGATGACAAATGACGGATGGACAACAACAACAACAATGCTAATTCAAGTGTAGATACACACAAGCGAAATAATAACTGTAACGCAATGATTGCAATTGGCGCTGCTTCTTCTCTCACACTCACACACACACACACACTTTTACGATAATTACAATTAAACACGACGCCGCGGCAGCAGCCAAACAAAGAAATCGATAGATATTGCTGGCAACTTTTTTCATTTCTTTTCTTTTCTTTTTATTTGTAATTGCAAGCAGCAGCCGTAGCGACATCAGCTAAAAAGAAGTCATGAAACGGAACAAAAAAAAAATTGTTACAGCCGCCGCCGCCGCCGCCAGACGAAGAGACGCACAACAGACGACGCGTCGTCGTGAGCGCATGAATTTTACGCTCTCCCATCAATTGCTGCTGCTGCTGTTGTTGTTGTTGTTGAGTAGTGTGAGAGCGCAAGAGTCAGCGCGACACAGCGAGTTGGGCCCCGGCCACAACGGCTAGAAAAATGTGTGGAAGAGGGAGGCAGACAGATGAGTATGAGTTGATGGCCGATGGTCGAAACGCAAGCAGCAATAGCAATCATCCAAATGGCTGAAAAGCCTACTACAAGAAGACAATGGATCTCAAACTCAAATCATTGCTGCACTGAGAGTTACCGTTGCACACACACACACACACACTCACACAGGCAAATGAGATGCAAATGCAAATGCCGTTATTATGCAAGAAAATAACAAATTCAACAATTTTGAATTAAAAATTTCAACTCTAATGAGCCCAAGCTGAGTAGAGAAATTCGCGGGGGCGGCGACATATGATTGTCTTTTGCACAGGTGCAAAATGTGTGTGTTTGCTGCTGCTGCTCTGCTTGCATCTCTGATGGTTGGCAACTCTGCTGCAGCGCAAACGAGACCAATACATACACAAATTTATGCGACGCGCGAGCAAAACACTAAAAAAAAAAGTGTGGGAAGAAAGGCATAATATAAAATGATGAACTCTCGCCCTGCAAAAACTAATTTTCAGCGAATCAAAATGAAAGAAAACCAAAAAAATCAACTTTGTGGCCCACCCCCACGAAAAAAAAAAAAAAATTATCGCACAAACACACATGTACAGAGAGTGAGGAATGAGAGAGAAAACTTCACTGCTTACACTTGATATGTATATTTTTCTTTTCTTTTGGTTTGCCAATTAATTAACACAAGCACACACACACACACACGCACATATCTGGCCCGCTACATTTGGGCCCACTAGGAAAAATAACAATTGAAATTGAACATTGGCTGCTGTCTCTGCCATCGTTAGTCGTCTCGGTCAATCTCTCGGTCTCGCGAAATACATATTTCTTTTGCCGTTTTTCTCGTCGCTCGCTCTCTTCTTCTTTTCACATTTTTTTTTCTTCTTTTCAAGTCTCTTTTTTGGCTTTGGGGGGCTACCCATTAGATTTTCAAATGCCATTTACGCTTAAAATACGCTTTATTTTCCAACGTTTTATATTGCAATCAGTTGCCGGCAACTTTAATTGCATTTTTCATTATAATTGATATATTTATATGCACTTTTAATTACCGTTTAACGTTAAAATTCTAGCAGCACTTTACTCAGACAACGCACCACATCAAAGACCTCCATTTTGTTTTGTTAAATTTTACAATACTTGTTTTGCCGCTATTCGCAGCACTGGCTTATCGATAGCGATGGGCAAGCGGATTGTTACGTAAACGTAACACAGCCAGCCGGCTAGTAACGTAGTTGGTAGAGATGTGCGTGTTAGGATTGGGAGATGAGAATAAACAATCGTTAAATTTTTTAGTAAGTTTTAAGTTGAGTATGATAAAGTGAAATACAGCATTTTCTGAATCCACTTCATATTTAAATGCTCGCAACACCAAAACGAATAATTTTTTCGTTTTAAAAATTATTGCTTGTTGGTTGTTAAAAAATTATAGGCAAATTAAGCACCTTTTCCTTTACATATATACATAAAGTGAATTTTCCTTAATAATGTGATCCATTTGGAAACTGTTAGTGAAATTTTATTTGCATTTAAGTCATTAATTGATTTACAAGGAATTTTTTGTTTAGTTTCCAGAATTTGGCATTGCCCAGCCAAACCGAAAAGAAAGAATCCAAATGTCAGCCTCTGTCATCTTCGACTGTTCATCTGTCGCTTGGATTCTCTCTTAGGTATCTAGTGTCAATCTCGTTTGGACCAGTGGTTTGCAAAAGTAAAAAGAGAGCAATTTCATTCAGTATTGAGAACACAAAAAACGAAACCGAAGGGGAATTGAAAACATGCCTGAATATTTCTAAAAATGTACAAGCAATTTACCCTGATTAATGCCCTTTAAGGTACTCAAACTTAATTCCTTTATTTGTTACCTATTTAAAAGAAGACATCCGCTCTGTAAATTTACCCAGATTAAGGGACCAGCTATAGGTACACAAAGAAAAACCTTATTTTCCCAAACGTAGCATGCTTTTAAGGACTTTAATGATATATTTTGTGCGTAAAAAACAACTTCAAATGAAGATAGCCCACTTAATATTAAATGGAATAGTTTATACAAATAACTGTACAGGTTGGAAGAATTTTTAGGTGAGATACTTCAAAAATATATGTAAACTGTAATAGTAGCTGGTGACATAACATAAAGCCCATGGACTTAAGTCCAATATGAAAAATTTCGATCACAACTTTCAAATAAAATTCAAAAACTCAAAAAACGCCAATGGGCGTTAAGTTCGTATTTAAACTAGGTACTAAGACACTCGAAATTTTGCGGGCGGAAATTGTTTGATAATTTCCTGAGCCGCTCAGACAATGTGACCAAGCAAAGTAAAAATTGGCTGTTCTTTGTTTACTTTAGAAATTGGCGGGCTAACTCAAACAAAATTAAAGAGTTAAGAGAATTAATAATGAAGTCACTGGGAGAAATTCAAAGGTCATAGGCAATGTAATGGTAAAATTTCATGGATGAATTCTGTGTGTGGCTGGAGATATAAGCAGTGTCCTTTATTATTGTATTGTATTGGCATGCGTGAGCAGAACTAAAAGGGGGAAACGGAAACTACCACGTAAGGCGAGTGGAATTATGGGGGCGGAAAAGGCTCAGGATCCTGTTTTGGCCATGAGCTGTGGGGGCTTGGGCTAAGTTTGGACTCGGGGGTGGTGACCACTGGGCGATGGATACATCTTTTCCACATCATTGGGAACTTAGGTTCCTCGGCCAATTCTCAAACAAGTTTCATAATTTCAGCCCCCCTTCTAAAAAAAAGATTTATCAGCTGTTTTCAAGAAAACAAGTTGGCAGATCCATGTTTATTGTCGAGAAGCGAATTTCGAGTCTCGGTTCTCAGCTCAGGGCAAAAAAAAAAATAATAAAAAACAAAAAAAAAATAATAAATTGATTGGACAAATAAATGCACCACGTGGATAATGTAACAAAGGACTTAGGTTTAAACTTAGTTGCCATGATGTTTTTTAAATAAAATAAAATTATATAAACATATTCAACGTCTAGTAATAGCGCGAATTGTATTAGCATGGATGGCGTTGGTTTTATGTTTACTGCCACACCCTGCGAATTTAAAGGGACAAGCATTTTAACACGAATACAAACTATTTGACTAAAACAATCAAATTAAATCAAAAGACAAATATTTTTTAGCATTCAGTACTTCATTCTCTATTACCAAAAAAATGTTTTTAAGTAAACGTAGTCTTCTGTCTTCTTTCTTTTTTAAAAAGGCTCTTCAAAAATGACTTATGTTTATCGTGCACGTGAATAGGGACAAACGTTATTTCATCATTCTGAGGAAGACTTGAGCAATGAAGGTTATGTTTTGACATCATATAAACTTTTCGAAGGAAGGTGATGAAGAAAAGGCAAAATAATGGCTTTTGAAATCGTTACGTACAGTCAAATTGCTGAAAAAATGGGAATGAGCTGTGCATTGTATGTACACGAAGTTTTAATGGGAATAACATGAAAGGCCCGCACCAAAAAAACATTTCAACGTACTGAGGGTTAGCAATTTAAGTTCAAAAAAAATAATTTCGCTTTTAAAATTGATTCAAATTGCAATTAAATGAATGTTTGATACGGTACGGAGAGTTGTACATAAATCTAAATGAAGATTAAATTAAAAAAAAAACGCACCACTTTATACCCACATTATGTTTTCTTCACGTGTTTTTGCGCAATGTTTGACTTGGGGAGTCCCTTACCTTTTTTTCATGTAAAATTTCGTTACCAAATTAAAATTTTTCCCAATCTGTGTACATATAGGCCTTTTAGTCAAATAGTTGAATATTCGAGTTAAAATGCTTGTCCCTATTCAAGTGCATGGGGGTTTTTTTGTTGAAACACTAATCGCCATTAGAATCCCAAATACAACTTAACTCCCGATAATTTTGAAGATCCGAGTCTTTATTTTGAAAAATTGTTACATAATTCTCAATTGAGGATATGGCCCATTGCGAGTCTTAAATTCAGATTTTTTGACTGAATAAGATTTCGCATTGACGAAATTGCATATCTGGTGAAGAGATCTACAAACCAACCCAAGATTTATAGCAAAATTTTTCCACTCATTGTCAAGCAAATAACTTTCCGAGGCTGGGAGGTTATTGCTTAATGCCAAGGCTTAAATGCACCAATTGTTAGAGGAAGAGCTGTGCTGGAATGCTTTCTTGGACGCTCCTGCTCTTTTTCGACATATGCATTATGGTAAGTTTACATTGGGGCACAGAGCGTCACATTTCAGTTTCACAATGTCACAGCGAAATGTATACGTCAAATGCATTGTCACAGAAATCGTGTGTCACAGGAATGAGCACTTTTCAATGTGAACACCAGTACTTATTTGGCGTCACAGTGTTTCTGTTTTCGGCAATGTAAACACTTTGGACTTCTGAGTACTTTGGCCACAAAGCATCATAGACAACGATGTTACAGTGTGGCGCTATGTGAACCTAGCCTTACTCTCCGCCATCTGGTTTCCTCCAGAAACTAGCATTTCTATTCTTTCAAGTTTGAGAGGAATTTTTGATTTGTTTAGCTATATTTATATCTGTGCTCTGACACTAAACTCAAATTTTCATTTCGGCCTTTTGTTCGAAATAATCATGGCATTATGACCGAAGCCTAGGTGGATTTATCGCCCATTTTAATTCGGAATTATATTTGGATGTGCAAGGCGACAATTTTTCATATGGAAATTTATAGACAACAAAAATTAATGTTAAAAGCGTTGAGTTTTAATTGAACTGAACCCATCAGTAAATTTGGAGTACCCTTGATTTCCGACTTATTTAGGTGTAGCTCACATAACAGCTGCAGGTGCCTGTGCCTGTAAAATATAACAAACAGGCCTTTTCCCGTTCTCGATTTCGATCAAATCAGATTGAGAGAAATTGTAAAATGTCTTCCAAAAACCAACTTTGATAGTCGGATTTTAGCTGCAAACCCTCTTGATAGCTAAAAGTCTCGGTCAAATTCTTTAATCCTTTTTTCTAAATCAACATTTTTTGCCAATTTTCTTCATTTGTATTGTTAGTCCACGCGGCCGTAAGCTGATTCTGAGCATCTGTTATAAATGCTTCTAGATTGTCAAATGTTGCATCTAGATCAGAAAGAATACTGATTTTTTTGGGAAGTCTACAAAATATTGAAAATTTATATAGTGTGAGTGCAACTTTGAAAATTGAAAGTTTAGAAATTTATTCCTTTTTTTGGATTTGAAGTAGTGCAGTAGAGGCCCTCTTATATTTAAATTTGATGTTATAATGTCATCATTCGACATGTTTAACCCGAAAAAAAAGGATATGAGGGCCTGGGAAAATTTAAAAAAAATTAGTAATTAAGGTTTGTGGTTGCGATTTTGTTGAGAAAGGCATTCGAAATTGTTGATATTCGAATATTTGCAGGTACTCCTTCGACATCAGCTTGAAGGATCCACTTAGCGTAAAAAAATCCGGTAGGGATGAGTTAATTTTGTTGTCCCAACTTAATAAATTCTTCAAATTTACCTCTATATAACTTAATTATTAAAATATTTGTGTCACAACTTTGATTTTTTTCGCAAGTTAAAATTCACACGTTCTCCATCTCAAATAAAACTCAAAAATCGAAAACTAAAGTGGCAAAACATCAACTGGTCACACTATATGCAATTAGTGATGTGCGTTATCGTACGATAGCTTTAGCGGCACATCGTGGGACTGAACGAGCTGCAATAAAATGGATGAAACAAAACCATTTTATGACTTTTGTATACCATTTAACAAAGATGACAAGATAATGCGTGCCATACTCAATGAGCTAGTGGAGTGTAAGTGCCAGCTGAGCTACAATTAGATTTGCATCTTCTCAATTTCCCCCTCCCCCACCTCATTTCAGTGGGCTACAAAACGATCGCCATAGAACAGAGCTTTGACCACAGCAAAAAGGAGGCGGGCAAACGTGGCTCTGAGATGTTTCCCGAACCGCACAGCATAGAGCATTTGCGTAAGGAGTTTGCCCAGAAACTGAAAATACTGCAACGCCTCACGATTTTGTATGTGGACGCCAATGTGTCACATGCAATGGTAAGGCCAAAAGAAAATTTACACAAATTCAAGTTGTTTATGGAGTTTTCGTTTCAGAGCGTGTCCCTAAATCTGCGCAAATACAATCTAATTGCTGGTCAACCCAAAACAGATGCTGCCTTGACCGTAAGTGGCTGTCCCCTTGGCCTGTGTCCCTACTAAGTCCTCTGTATTTTCCAGCACTGCTGCACCACTTTTAATGGCGATATTATTACCTTCGATCCAGTGGCTGGCTCCAGATTGTTGGTCAATCGTAAAGCCTACCTGGTGGCCGTGCGACGCGGCATCTTCTTTGAGCTGAAATATGCACCGGCCATAGCAGACTCCAATAATCGCAAAGATATGATCAAAATAGCCCAAAACTATTGCACAAAGGGCAAGTCGAAGAATATTATATTTAGCAGTGGAGCGGCACATGAGTTCCAGCTGCGTGGTCCCTATGATGTGGCCAATCTGTAAGTGGCACAAAATGTGCTTTTGGGCAATAATATTAATTGTTTTTTTCGTAACAGGGCATTTATTTTTGGTCTATCCGAGGATCAGGGCAAGTGTGCCATCAATCGATTTTGCCGCAAACTTTTTCTGCGTGCTGAATCTCGCAGATTGGGCAAAACCATTATGTTTGTCAAGGGCCAAGGACCCATCGTGTTTTCCGACAGCTCTGATGAGAATGAAAGTGAAGAGGAGGATCTGGAAATGGATAAGATTTTAGTAGAGAGTGAGGAGCTTACCGAAACGCCACCAAATAAAAGACTGAAAGTATCTTAGAGAAGAAATGATTTTAAAATTGGGGCGGGTGGCACGGTCTAATAACAAAAAATATTAATTTATATATCCCAAAAACCCAAAATAACAAAATATATAACAACTTATAAACCTAAAATTGTTTTATTTTCTCCAAAAATGCAACAAGAAGCTCATATAGAGGGTGGAATATGGGGGAGACGCATCGAAGGCAAACCCTTTGGGGCTTATTGGGCTCCCCCTCTCCTTATTTTTAAGCAGGGCTAGAAGAGTGGGCACATTTACAGAAACTCTACGTCTAAAATACTTGACTGAGCACTATTTGAGTATGAACGAATCTCGACTATCCGCTGTCCAATCTAAGAAAATGAGGCACATCAAGTTGGGATGGTTTTCTAAAGTTCAAAAATTGTGGTCAAAATGGGTTACTCTAGAGAACAATGCATCGCACGCTGGGTGGATCGAAGGCAACATACAGCTGCTCACTCACTAAAAGAAGAGGCGAAGCCAACATTTTACTCAAGGTCTCAATGGGGGGCAATGGCACAGAGAGGTGTTGTACCGATTCCTCCTCTTCGTGTCCTAGCTTGTTGCAGAAGTCATGGTAAGTGACGCCTAGGCTTGCTGCGTGTCTGCCAACACGAGGGTGACCCGTAAGGGTCCCCACCAAAACTGATATGGTCCCTTCTGTGACGGAAAGAAGTGTGTTAGTACGTTTTGATAGAATGTTGGCCACGTAAGCCTCGCTACTGCATAGGACGGGTATTTCACGGATTCGTAGCCAGACGAAGTGTCTCAGCTATTGTGTAAAGCTTTTTTGTGGCTATAGGCATCCCTATCGGATACCTGAAAAGGAGCTTGATGGTTGTACCTATTCTGTGGTTGTCCGCAGACTCATTCCTTCTATGTAGCGATGTCGAGGCAACCATATAAGGTGTATACTAAAATGCCGTGCGATCTGATTCAGAGATGAGCGACATTCCGTAAGTATTTTAGCATTGATGGTATGTGAGTCAAGTGCTTGAAGGGCGGCTTGACTATCTGAGTATAAATACATTTCCCACGTTGACCGCCAGTGAGCTAAGACAGGTGGCAGCTTCCTGGATGGCTATCAACTCTGCTTGGTACTATACTACAGTGAGTCAGAAATGCGGAACGATAAGTACAAATCTAGGTTGAAAGAGACAACGCCCCCTACTACTTTTTAGTCGAGCTTAGAGCCATCAGTGTAGATGTTAAAGGCGTTAGCTCTGCTTTGGGTAAGGTTGTCCCAATCGATTCGGCTTGGAATATAGACATCGCATAATTTGTCGATCGTCGTTTTGTGGTATACAGTAGTCTGTTACAATGGATTACCCGTTTGGTCTTCAGTATGGTGCACACAAAGAAATCTGTGGGTATATTTAACCGATATTGTGGGTTGGAAATGCGGCAACCCACAAAGTTAGCTCAAAATTAACCAAATTGTATGAAAATAACTTTGTCATGAAAGCCTTTACGTAAGAGAGAACTAGTGCTATAGTAAATCTAACCGAAATCTCGTTTAAAGAAATGTAACAGTAAGTACTTTTTTCTTACTGAGTTCACAGTAATTTTACCATATAATTGGTAATTTGACAGCTGTTGCACCAACTGTACAACAGTAGGGTGGGATACTTTTTGGCTGTCACAACATGCCAATCTACTTTAGCTCATCATCATCCCCAGGCAGAAGAGGCAACCACCCCACCAACTCCCACCCACCAAATTTTGTTCTGAAACAATTGTTCGAATTAAACAAATGTTATTAAATTGACACTGAATTTTACTTACTCAGGGGGATTCGAACTCAGCGCCGGTGGTCTCAACACAATTAGAAAGCACGTCTTTACCAGTGCACTTTGACGCGTGTTAAAATCAACGCCTCTAACATATTGCCCATTAAATCTACCTAAACGTATGCAAAGAAAATTTCTGCTTAAATATCGCATATGAGACGACTAAAATTCTCAAGTTCAAATTCCGTTTGAAGTACTCCTATAAAAGACAAACTTAAATTGCTAGAAGTCAACAATTTTTCGCGGTTAGATTTGCTGTCGGAACAGTTGATCAGTTGCATCAAATACAAAATACATTCAAAAAAGTTATACTATATGTGCGGTTAGATTAACCTGTGGGTGCAGTTAATTTTGCTGCAAAACAAAAGTATGAGATGAAAAAATCGTTAGAGTTACTAATTCTATGGTAAAGTTACTGTAGTAACAGTAACTTATTAAAAAAATATAAAAAAAATTTGACAAAATATTTGTAGCTAATATCACCAAAGGTATTTGTCACCTTCACCAGCTATTGGCGCCAGCTGTGAAGTAATCCTAGCCATGAAATAGCAAATTCTCCAAACTTTGCCGTTGGATTCGACCTTAAACTGTAAGTCCACTTTCTCTTGTACGAAAAATTTTTAAGCACACACGCCAAGATTGTGAGGAGGAGCTGTATAGCCAATTTAAATTTTTTTCCGGTTGTTAAATGCAGCAACAAAACATGTGCTTCAAAATAAATGCGTGAAACTTAAAAGTTTCTTCAGTAACACCCATTGTTAGCATGATTTTAAAACAACAACAAAACCACATGCATAAAATTTGGAAAAAAGTTACTGTCCGGTAATTAATTTTACCCACCAGATTTTTGTGTGTGTGTGTCGTGTCTCAGGTACTTGTTCCTGTCCCTATGCAGATTGTTTAGGGCTGATTGTTTCCCAGTACCGGTGTATTACGTCTGTGTAAAGCCAATGTACAATGGATGGGGAAAAACCTCATGGGGAAAAACCCAAGGCCAATGGCCTTTTCCAAGAAGCTTTATTCAAAAGGTAGCTTAAGTAAATTTTTGAATTGATTTCCCAATGATCCTGTTCAGTGAACAGTGTTTACATTTGCTGAATTTTTGAGTATGTTGTCTTACACTGTTAAAAAATAAGTTAAAATTGTTGTCGTTGTGTGTTGCATGCACAAAAGTACCATTAAAACTCGAATCAGATTTCATTTGAAAAACTGGGTATGAGGTGATGTAAAAAATGTAAAATTGGCTATACAAGCTCCCCAGACGGGGCCAAGCCAAGTTTCTCTCAATCTCTTGGCGTGTGTGCTTTAAATTTTTCGCACAAGAGAAAGGGACCTACAGTTTAACGCCGAATCGAACGGCAAAGTTTGAGAATTTGCTTTTTCATGGCTAGATTTTACTTCACAGCTGGCGCCAATAGCTGGTGAAGGCGACCGTATGTGTAAAAGCTATTTTTCTAAAGAAAGAAAAAACTTTTATTATTAGATGTTCAGAGGCGGGATCGAACCCACGACCTCCCGCCCAGCAGTGCAGCACACTAACCGCTGGGCCACAGACGGCCACGAGTATGAGGTGATGCTTACAGAATTTATCAAAATTTCAGGGTCTTATGCCGGCTTTTTTAGGGTTATACTGTGGTATACATTAGCTTTGTACCTTCTGTAATCGACAAGGACATCTCAATTTGTCTTTCGGCCATGAGCTACAACTGAATTAAATCACCGATCAGGCTGCAAACCTGTAAAATTTTGATCAAGGTTTGATCCGGGGGATCGAACCCGGTGTAAAATGAAAGGTTCGGTACTGGATAATGATTTGGGAATCAGAACTTACTAGCCTTGCCTTCGAACAAGCTAGATTTATTGTCCTTAGTGACGCACTAAAGCTTAACATTTAGGGTGTTCACTTTGTTGAGCACATAGGCACCTGGGCAGGTTTGCCTGACTAGTATTGTGAGCAGCAATCTGTGCACGAAATTTGTGCACAATTACGTTTCACATTCCGCCTGTTATGTTTTTGAGATTTGGTGAGAAAAAATTATATAAATAAAAAATGCCAACTAAAAGCATTCAATCGGAATGGAAAGCAATCGAATTATATCAATTATTCTTAAACAAAATATGGGCACACTTCTCAACTTTTCGTAGTCAGGTTCGGGGTCGAGCAAGCTTTTCCCCAAGTGCCTATGTGCTCAACAAAGTGAATTCCCTAGAAGTAATCGGTAAACATTACAGCATGAGTATAAAGAATTTTTTAAATCATGGTTTGGGACTTAAAGGATATCAAAGATTTTAAGTTGAGATTAAATAATTGGTTTGGGAATTCATTTAATTGATTTCTCGGTCTTATATTGAAAACATACCTCGCAATATTATTAAACAGGGCATTCATTTTGTGAAAGCTTCACTTTTTCCAAATATTTTACCCCAGAAATAGAGAGTCCCATAGTTAGGGATCTTATTCAAAGTCATTTGAAGTCGATGAAAAATCCGTTTACTTTGTTGGTTTCGTGCAGTTTTAGGTTTATAATTGCTGCTAGGTTATAGACGATTCTATTGCAGCTGTTGACAGATCCGCTAAATCAGTGGTGCCCAAACTCACATTATCAAGCTATGCGCTTGTGTGCGTAGCAGCGAAACACGAAGTAAACGACATGACGTCAAACATGAGCAACAAGTAAACGAACAACTGCCTTGTGAGAAAAGAAATAAAACAAAAGCACGCGTAGTGAGAGAGCAAGCCGCTGAGCGTGCTATTTATAGAACACAAAAAATTTTTATATTGTGGCTGCGAGACAGAATTATGAGTTCCTACTTAACAATTTGGGCAAGGCCCGTTTTTGCCTACACCTCTAACAAACAACAAATTTCTCCCTTTTTGAACATTAAATCAAACTTTGATTTTTAATTTGCAGACATAGGAACAACAACAAGGCCCGTTTTCCTACAACATTTTGTATAAAAATAAATTCACTAATCGAATATCAAAGAACATCATTGGCAGCCAGGGTTGAAGCTGTGATAGGATCACTGTCTAGATTCTTCTCCTGTTGTTTTTGCTTGGAATGCTCTTCGTAACTCTTGGCCTTGGCACGTCGTGACTTGATGAGTATGCCATGTCCGGGACAATCACAATCATCGGCGAAACACTTGTCCCGACAACAGACGCGACATAAATGAAATTCACATTTGGAACCCTGAGGATTGGCGCATTCGGTGCAATAGGCCAGGCGACGTTCATGTCGTAACTGAATCTGGGCCTCGGTTTTAATCGGTCGCCGCTGACGGCGTCGCAGTTTTTTCATGCGTTTTCGGGAGATTTCGTTGCCATCTTTGTCAAAGTAATGACGCTTGGTGCGATTGGGATCGATGGCTTCGCGCTCCTTTTCGGCTATTTTCTGGCGATGGGATTCGGGCGAGGCGCGTATATAGGGCTGACAGAGCCAGGGTGGTAGAGCGGGTTTCTGAAGGGGAAAGATTTATCTTTAATAATAAAAAAACAGATTGAGCAAGACTTACGGCCTCCGTAGCACTCGAGTCTGTACTTGAATCCATTTCCTCCGGCACATATTTAATTTCCCCCTTGTAATATGGCTCGTATTTGGTCTGCAGTTTGTTAACAATATTGCGGAATTGCTCTAGCTGATTGGAAGTGGCCAGCTGTTCCCTGAGCTCAGCATTTCCACTTATGTTCATTCTACAAGGATAAGAAGAAATTGGAATCGATATACATACAAACATTTACAAATACTTTACATATGATGGAAGAGCTTGAAGAGATGCCCGCGTATGTAGGAGGTGGGACATGGATATTGATCCACCAGGTCTAAGTACTCAGTGGCCATTTGCCAGGCGGGCGGTGAAATGCCTTGGTATATGGCTGGATTGTGTAGATTACCCTCAGCGCTCATTACTCCATCCACACCGGTGGCTTCCAGGCAACGATGCACATCCTCCAGTCCCAGTATGTTGCCATTGGCAAACATGGGTATTTTAATGTGCTCTCGCACTTCCTTAATATAACTCCAATCGGCCACTCCTGTCAGCGGACCTTTTTGTTCTCTCGTCCGACCATGTACCGTAAGCAGCTGGCAACCGGCAGCTTCCAACATTTTGGCATAGCGTATGGTCTTTTCTCGATCCTCAAAGATGCGTATTTTACAGGTCACCGGTATGGATAGCTTCTCATTTAGTGTGCTTACTACAAAAGAAGAATTTTTAATACTTAATTTGAATCTTTCAAGATTTTCACTCACCAATCTGTGTCAATAGCTCCCACTCATCCTGTAGAAAGGATCCATAGTGTCCACGCTTGGCTATGGCCTGTGGGCAACCCAAATTGATATCGATGGCATCACAATGGGCCTGTGCCGCCAACGCTGCCTCCAGTATTTGTTGCGGATCATTGCCACAGAATTGTATAATCAATGGTCTATCCTCGGGGCAGGTCTGTAGTGCATCCTTACGGTATTTGGGATCATTGGCAAATAAACTGGCATGGTACATGGGCGAGTAGCAGAGCTCAGCTCCATAGCGACGGCACAGCATGCGCCAAGCCAGCTCACTTTGATCTACCATGGGGGCAACTACGTATTTGGGTGCACCCAGAATGCGACGATAGAAGTCATAGCCAACTGACTTGGTGTTTGCTGCTGCTGTTCCATCTACTCCGTCAGAGTTCACCATTTTGTTGAGGATTAAATCTAGAAATATCAAAGGAATAAGAATTGGATCAGTCCATGGATTAGTGGAGATTAGTCAGAAAAGAATAAGTTCTAAACAGTTTTAAAAAAGGGCGGAATTATGAATAAGCGGTGTCCTCTGAATAGCACCAACGGAAGCGTTGCCTCAGAATCCTCTCACTACAAGAAGCCTATGCCTGGAACCAAAGACCAATATAATCTCTAAGATGCCGAACGCCCATACATTGGTTTTGCAATATGCAGCTGTTTTTTTTTGGTGGCGCCGAAAACCGCGCTCTCTCCGCTTACACAAAGTTGAGAGCGTAAAAATCTAAAAATAGAATGCACTTGCTTGTATGAGTAATGCTTGAGAATACGTGTGCACTCTTACAGTCGTCGGCTGTTGCTGTATGCGTACAAAAACGCGGCTGGCTCTAGAGCGCTCTCTCTCTGGCTTCTGGACAAAATTTCAAGAGAGCGAAAAGCAAGATGAAAAGCCAGGGGGAAAAAATCGTGTGCAAAAAGTTGTATGGCGTTACTCATCTTCATATTCTAATGTCTTTGCTAGAACTATGTTAATTTTGAACTAGGCTTGTCTCCTAATAGCAGAGATATCACCATCAATATCTAAAAGGATGGTTCTTAGCTCGACGAAATAAAGTGTGACTTTTTGATACCCCACGCGTGATTTGTAGCATGTGGCAACGCCAAAAATGCTCAGTGTGAAGGAACCCTAACAAACGAACAGCGCTTGCAAATGATTAAATTTAATTTTCGAAATTCGTCTATGTGAGATATTGAAAAATTTGCCGAATTTGGTCTAATAAGCAATAACGAAAACCGCTACTTTATAGACAATGGAGCAAAGTGACTTGCGATGATTTCTCACTTTTTGTTTGTCAAAATGAAAGAATTGGTCTTGGTTGACATGTGGTTTCAACAAGACGGTGCCACCTGCCACACGGCACGCGAAACCACGGACCAATTGAGAGGCGAGTTTGGTGAGCATAATTGCTTAATTAATTATGTATTATTAATAATATTAATATAATAGGTATTAATTGTTGATATGGATAGCGACCTATGATTTTTATTAGGGATTTGTTTTTGTTTTTAGCTGGCTCGAGGTCAATGTTTTTTACGTGCTTATTAAAAACAAACAAACTCGGGTTTTTGATTTTCCAGACAGACGGACGGATCAAGAATATATAAGGTTGTCAGTCTTGCGGTATTTTTATTAAATTTTCAATTGTTCATAAAATTGGTTATAATAAAGCGATTTAAGTCAAATATGCGCCGTTTTGTTCGATGACGAGTTCCCAACGAGATGCCAACTTCATAATGCCCCTCTTATAGAAGCTCGCTTCCCTATTGGCAAAAAACTCGGAGAGCCAATTTTAACAGGACTCTCTTGTGGCCAACTTCCGACTACCAAGCTCGTTCGCCATGGAAAGAAATAGGTGGTAATCACTTGGTGCGAGATCCGGACTATACGGTGGATGCAAAAGAACCTCCCATCCGAGCTCCCGGAGCTTCTGGCGCGTCACCAAAGATGTGTGTGGCCTGGCGTTGTCCTGATGGAAGACAATTCGGCCTCTGTTGATCAAAGATGTCCTCTTCTGCATGAGTGCTGCATTCAAGCGGTCCAGTTGTTGGCAGTACAGGTCCGAATTGAGCGTTTGGCCATAGGGGAGCAGCTCATAGTGGATGATTCCCTGCCAATCCCACCAAACACACAGAAGAACCTTTCTGGCCGTCAATCCAGGCTTGGCCATCGTCTGGGCAGCTTCACCGCTTTTCGACCACGACCGTTTGCGCTTCACGTTGTCGTAAGTGACCCACTTTTCATCGCCAGTCACCATCCGCTTCAAAAACGGGTCGATTTTGTTGCGATTCAGAAGCGATTCGCATGCATCCATACGGGCAAAAATGTTTTTTTGCGTCAAGTCGTGTGGCACCCATACATCGAGCTTCTTCAAATGGTTTATAACGGTTTGATGACTCATGCCCAGCTCTTGGCCGATGCTACGGCTGCTACTATGCCGGTCTCTTTCGATCAATTCAGCGATTTTATCGCAATTTTCGACGACAGGCCTTCCGGACCGTGGCGCATCTTCAATCACGTCTGCTTCAGAACGAAAACGTTGAAACCATCGTTGTGCGGTGGAAATGGAAACTGTATCGGGTCCATAAACTGCACAAATTTTATTGGCAGCATGAGATGCATTTTTGCCTTTATCGTAGTAGTACTGTAAAATATGCCGTATTTTCTCTTTATTTTGCTCCATGTTTGCGACGCTATAACTCACGAACGACTAAAAACAAACAACAATAAATCAAACACGTGTTAGCGCGTGAAAAGAGCTTTCAAAAAGCTCTAGCGTGAACCGATGCGACGAATACAACTAGAACTACGCGCTTGCAAAGACAAGCTTGCGGAAATACCGCAAGACTTTTTTGACAACCTTATATATACTTTATGTGGTCGGAGATGCTTCCTTCTATGCGTTACAAACATCCGGACAATTTTAATATACCCGCTTCAAGGGTACAAAAATCCACGTCTCTAAAGCCCTTATATATTTACTCAACACAGCTAAAGTATAATAAAACACTTGTGGGTTACCCATTTTTTGCGTTTCGTTGTGAAGAAAGCACGAATATTTACACTGTTCCGTTCAATGGTTCGGAAAAGCTTTTGTTGTTTTTGCCGATACAAATAAAAAGAATTGTTATCGCAAATTCTAAAAAAGTACACTCAGAAAAAAACTATAAAAATCATATTTAATTTTACTGTTCCATATATGTCTTAAAATCAATTAATATGCACTTTAATTTGACTAAAATCATATTTTAACAGTTATTGGGCGCAATGGCGCAACGCGTTGAGACGGCATTCCAATCATGTTCAGTGCAAGGGAACTCAGAAATTCATATAGGAAATTTGACGAAATATGTGAAGAAATAAGTCAAACGACGTACGTCGCAAGGCTTGTAAGTCAGCATTGCTCCACTTTAGGATTCTCTAATAACGTGAAAATAGTATGGAAAGAAGGAAATCCAACTGAAACGTATTTCGGTTCTGATTCTGGTACGTACACTTGTGCACAAACTCTATGTACCATTGGTACAGAGTGTAAAAATTATTAACCAAATTATAATACAAGCAAAACTTTATTACCTTAGAATAGATTTTATACTCGAATTTCTAATTTTTAGGGCGTAGTTGAGGCATTTTTTTTATAAGTGTGATTGCACACTGATTAGAAGATTAAACAATTTGTTTGCTTTAGTTCGGTATACAAAATTGTAGTGTCCAGCTATTTTATGATCAGAATAAACACCATTGTTGGGGAAGGGTTTTCAGCTGATTAAATAAAGTATTTGCTGTACAATTGAAGTGAATGTTAGAAAATAATTATGTTTATTGAGCTTATCGCACTGCTAGGATACACAAATATCACTTGTTGGCGGCATTAAGTATAAATACGACCGAGACTTTAAGCAAAGAATGTAGTCTTATTCGGCACCATGGCCATTTCGCACGCACTGTTTGTGATTTCTCTTCTGTCTCTGGTTTTGGGCCTACAAGCTCAAAATTGTCCATCTAAATTTACGTTAGTGGGTGAGAAATGTTATCACGTTTCCCTGATTAAGGTAACAATCTTGTTTAGTCTCTTTTAAATTAATTGAACATTTTTTTTACAAATTTATTGCAGACCAATTGGTACTCGGCCGATCGTCAATGCCGTAAGCTCGGTTCCGATTTGGCTGTTTTTAACAGCCAAGTAGAATTACAGAATGCAACTGCATATCTCAAAAGTCTGGGATTGCCTTTTGCCAACAGCTGGAGAGATTCTGTTTGGGTGGGCATTAATTGCTTGGGTAGTCGACGAATCTTCAACTTATCTAAAAATGGTGAAAAGGTACCCTATTTGCATTGGGTACCACGGGAACCAAATAATGCTTCGCCCGAGGAGGATTGCGTTGCCTTTGCCCTGTATAATGGTGAATATGGTTATCATGATATCGAATGTAAGGTGGAATTTCCCTTTATATGTGAGACGAGTGTGGAAAATTTCAATGATTATCTATGCCTAAAGCGGGAAATGTTTACGGAAGCTATATTCTAGTATCTTTTAAGAGTTTAGTTCGGAAGTAACAAGTGATTTTTTGCTTAAAAATGAAATATTATGTTTAATTTCAAATAAAATTCTAAAACAAACGTTTAATAATTTTGGATTATTGGTTAAGTTTGACTATTTGCAGGGTTTGTCCGGAAAGTAATAGGACTGATTTTCTTACGCCGCGACTGTACTTCGGAGCGTGCGCGCACCGACTGGATTCGGTAGAGGGCGTTCCTAGCTAACGATCGAGCGGCTGGTCAGTTGTCTCCGAGCACCTGGAGAGTCAGGACAGGCATTTTCGCGCGACGTGTTTTTGTGAGTGGTGCAGCTTTCGTTAGAACGCGATTAAATTCTGTGAGAAACTCGGTAAATCTGTGACAAAGTCGTTTGATATGATCAAGCAGGCTTACCCAGATGTTGCTTTAGCAAGAAGTGGTGTGTTTTGGTGGCACCAGGCCTTTTTGGAGGGCCGGGAAGAGGTCGCCTATGAAGACCGTGCTGGAAGACCTTCGACAATGTGACTCGTGTGCGCAAAGTTTTGAACTCAGACCGTCGACTAAGTATTCGTTTAATTGCACAGATGTTAAATTTACCAAAATCTGTGGTTCATGACATTGTGACGGAGCATTTGAACATGCGCAAGGTGTGCGCGAAGATCTTCTAGTGAACAGCTACCTGACCAAGGCCGGCATACCAACGCTTCCGCAGCCGCCCTACAGCCCAGATGTCATATTGTTGGATCCGTAGGCAAGTTGTATGGACTACTAAGAAGCCAGAATGTTATTAAGCACTTCCTACCAGTCAAGATTCGGTTATTGATAGCCAAGACCCTCCTAACTTCTGTCCTCTTCTATGGTGTGGAAGTATTCAATAACTGCGACTCAGCAAGTAAACGTAAAATACAAGTAGCCTTTAACAACATAGCACGGTACATCTACAATGTAGATTTTACATTAATATATTTGACTTACCCCTACAATCGTGGATGGATGTGCGAAGTCTTGTTACATAAAATAGTCTGGACAAAAGAACCTTCATACCCATATGAAAAACTTAACTTTAGCATTTCAAGAAGAACAAACCATATTGTGTGTCAAAAGTACAGACTGTCAGTTTCGGAGAAACAATTTTTCATCCATACTGTTCGCTGTTGGAATCGATTACCCCACGATATAAAGACTATAAGGAACGCCACGCAATTTAGGCTTAGAATAGAGGAAGACTTACGAACTGCAAACATTTGATTCGAGGGAAACCATTAGTTGATAAAGGAATAACAACATTTAATATTAATTATATACTTGAACCGTTTAATTGTTTATGTTAACGTTAAAGGAAGACATTAATACTTGTTTAGGTATAAAGTTAGCATTTAAGTTGGTAATGTAAAATATTTAAGTAATTTTCAACCTTTGTGACTAAGCGCAATATTTTTTATAAGTATATTGTACTTGTGGCGTCAGGATGTCTTGCCAATTAAACAAACAAACAAACTTTCCGGACAAACCCTGTATATACCTTACGGAGTCGGAAATGATTCCTTCTCCCTGTTACATACTTTTGCACAAACTCAAAATACTCTGTGTACCTTTGGTACAGAGTATAATAACCATATTTTTCATATTAAATTCCAAAAATTTTGTAATTTTTTGAACAGAATAGAAGCTTCGTGTTAAGAGTTAGTTCTGAAGTACACTTTTCAAGTGTATAAAAAGGCTAGCTAAAATCAAGATTTGATTTCGACCTTCTTAAAAGTATTGTACCAATCAAAAGAAAGAGCTAGAGTGAGTTCGAAACTGAGTGATAAAACCTCTATGAGGGTAAATGGAAACATCTTCAATTTCGGTACGAACGATTTTAGTAGAGGTAAAATTTGACTTCAGCGTCACGTGACGCTGACGTTATTCATATAATGTGCTGTTGTGTTGTGGAGTTTCCCGGCAAACACACACTCACACTAGAGGATGAGAAGAGGGGGGAAGCGAAGGGGTAGGAAAGATAAAGACGGGCAACTGAGGCGATCTGGGTGGGATCTGGGAGGCATCTGGAAGGGATCTGGGAGGGATCTGGGTGGGATCTGGGTGGTATTTTGGTGGGATCTGGATGGGATCTGGGAAGGTTCTGAAAGGTATTGTTGCGTGAACAAGGAGGTATCTGGGCGAGATCTGGGAAGGATCTGGGAGGGATGTAAGCGGGACTTAGGTGAGATCTGGACGGGTGGGATGCGGGTGTGATATGGGTGGGGTCTGGGTGGGATCTTGGTGGGATCTGGGTGGGATCTAGAAGGGATCTGGGTAGGATCCTGGTGGGATCTGGGTGGGGTCTGGACGGGTGGGTTCTGTGTGGGATCTGGGCCGGATCTGGGAGGGACCTGGGCGGGATCTGGGAGGGATCTAGGCGGAATTTAGGTGGGATCTGGGAGGGAATTGGGTGAGATCTGAGCGGGATCTGGGTGGGATCAAGAGGGAGTTTGGATTGATCTGGGTGGAATCTGTGTGGTATCTGGGTAGTATCTGGGAGGGATCTGGTTGGGATCTGGGAACAAGATTTCCTGAAAAAATTAAAGAACACTGGAGGAAGTGATCTTGTTGCTGGTATTTCTACTCAATGTTAGTTTTCTTCTTTCAAAAGAGTGCTCATGCTGATTTATATGCCATTTAGAGAGCTTGTGATTTGAAATTAAGATCTTAAACTAAGCATAATGTTTCACATCAAACCCTCGTGAGTGTTAACGACACTCACACCATTTTGTTTTTGCACTAACTGTTGCCTTGGAATTCCCAACCAGTTCTAGCACTTCCAGCATGAGAAAGTCAAGTCTATTGAAGAGACTTTAATAGCGACCCGCTTTCATTGCAATGTTGTTTGTGTCCTGTTTTTACAGTTGTAAGCAAACTAATGACCTGGAGCCAGCTAGAACTTGCTGGTTTGACAATCAAAAAGGTCGTTGAAAAAGTAGCATGGAGTTCCTTTGAGATGCTTTTTTGGGGTCAAATTGAGTTTAGACATCGAGTCAAAGTCAATTTCAGTCATTTTTGATGCAAAACCTTTTCGGATTGAGCCGACTTCGAGATCATATGAAGAACGAATACCGAGCTTAAATCCATATCGGAACTTCTTGATTGGATCTGAGTAAGGGATCAAATAAAGTTCGAATAACAATATAAAATCAATTTCGTAAAGTCGGGATGTAGACAATAATTCCAATATAATACCAATATAATATATACAATAAACAATATGAACTCAGGACAATCCTTCTTGTACTTGGTTTGAGAAATTCCAGGCTTGACCGACTTTTGACAATGTTTGGGATTGATTTTAGCCCGGGTATCTTGGATTTAATATCTGTGAATTTAAGCCCGAATGGTTTAAAAAAATTGATGAGCAACAATTCAAAATATGACTTCAGTCATTAATCCCCTCGGTTAATAAACACGCGCTAAATAGCCTTCGAATTGTGGCTCATTTTTCAACCCCAGAGGGGAATGGGACTCAACTTTTGACCAGGCTAATTAGTGACACATTAGCTTAAACTGGGTGCGGCCGTGCGATGAAAAGCTACGCACTGTTGGACAAAGTGGAAGAGCTTAATAAATTTACATACATGTACAAGGTACATGGAGAACAGTCAACCAAACTGGAAGCCCGTGGGAATAGGTGGGGCATTTTTAATTTGGAATTGAGTGTTTCACGTTCCCGCACTGAAGTGCACTTGCACTTAGTTGGTTTGCTCCAATTGCAAAGTAACAAACAAATAGATTTTTTTCTTTCTCATTTCTCATTTCACTTTTCTCGTTCAATTTCGCTTTTCTTTGGAGTAAAGCAGCATGAAAAATGCGCTTAAAGTGTACAAACAAGAGAAACAACAACTGGGCAAGTGTAACAATGGCTCACTAATTGAGTTATTTAAGTTGCACATGCACTTGGTGGCTTCGTGCCAGCTTAACGCAATTTTCAATTTGGGTTTTTGATCCCATCGTCATGACGCACAAAGTTTACTAACAAAGTTAAACGGATTAAAAATAGTCTGTATATATATAAATTGTATGTGTGCACAATAACTTGTATAACTTGGCTCAATTGTAAATTTACTTTTCTTCTCCCTCCCCTTCTATCCCCGATTTGCACACAAACAACAACTTTTTACATTGAAAGTTTACTGACCGGAAATGGCATGCAATTTTATCAATGGTTCGTTCGCTTTCTTATACGTTTTCCCTGTTCTCTGGATGCCTGGAGTAAGTTTGGAAAAGTTTCCACCTTTTTTTACTTTTGCGCTGACAATGCACGCCATTTGAAGCCATTGTCTGTGGAGTAATTAAAGTTTAAATGTAGAAGACGAACAACTTTTTGGGCGCCAACGCAAATTGCATAAGAATGCAAAATAAAATATGGGCGTATTAGGGGCGTGGCTTGGCTGTTATTGTAGTGCCAGATGTTAGTTGTTGTCATAATTATGCCCAAATTACTAGCAAGCTACAACTGGGAATCTCTGCGCGAAGCTCTGGGACTGAGGAAATGGCCATTTTGCAATTAAGAACTTTGGTGAAGAGAATAAAGAGAAAAGCGGGGAACCAACTACAAGTTGTACAAGTCTGAGCTGAAGTAGACTGAAAAAAAAATTAAAAAGGATACTTTGATGTTGCAGACAAATTTTAAATACTCTTCTTAAAGTCGGTTCAGACGGAGAAATAATTAGATATACCGTGTAGGCTCTACTTTTGCAGCTTCAATGGCTACAGATTCTATAAAGAAATATATTCTTATCAGGAATATACATTTTACAGATGATGAAACTGAAACTCAATATTATGTGGGAAAACTGCAGCTGATTATTTATGTCGCAGCTAACTGAATTTGAATGATCGCGCCATGCCGCGCTCTGCAAATACCAATGGGGTCGGTATTTTGTTGTTGGTTTTTCCATCGGCCGGGCCCGGATGGGAACACTAATAAAATTAACACCCGTTTTAAGTAGTCCAAGCAGATTTTTACCATGGAACAAAACGCCCGCGCTCTGAATAGTTGAATATCAACGAACGTGTTGAACGTGCTTTAAAAATTCACATTTTCTTCACATTGAAGCGACTTGAAAATCGAGATCAGATCCTCATGAGAAAAAGTCACAGTTTGGTCAGCGGTAGTCATTGGGCCGTTTTCTTCCAAAATGAAAATGGCCATGCGGTTACCATCAACCAGGAGCGTTATCGCGACATGATGACCAATTTTGTGATGCCAATTATTCGTCGAAAGCGTATGAGGCAGTTCTGGTTTCAACAAGACGGCGCTCCACCCACAAGTCGCATAACCATCGATTTTCTGAGAAATTGTTACCGGGCCGTTTGATGTCGAAAAGTGGTGATTTGGCGCCCCCGCGCCCCGATTTGACGCCGCTGATTCTTCTTGTGGGATATTTGGAGTCAAAGGTCGTGGCAAGCCAAGGCTCGTGAAGGAGCCTGGATCGTGAGGGCTTCGAATCGATATTATTTGTTGTTGTTGATCGAGAAGAAGAACAGAAAGAATTTGTGAAATTGCCGAAATAAAGTTTAATTTGTTTTGATTAATAAAAAATATAAAACAATTTATGAAACAGAACTCCATTTCTTTTAAAAATTTACTCTTTTCATTTTACGTAAATTTTACCACAGAAAGTATGAACAAAAATTCAGGAGGACTTAAATCAATAAAATTGTTGAAACTTTTTAATCGTAAATATCTTAGGATCATCTATTAACAAGTAAAAAAGACGTTCAAGCTCGACTGTTAAATACTCTGTACTTGCCAAATGTTGTATTAAGCTTATAACTTTTAAATGTGGCGCCACCCAAACTGTGCTATTTGAATTGTCTTCTTTGTTTTCAAACAAATACATGTATGAATCCTCTTAGCCTCCACTGTCACCCGTTCCTGAACCGAACCTGCAGTACCACTTCGGTTTGGGTTTTTGGCTCAATCGAACAGGATCTTTTAAGTTTTTAACCTCCCGATTCGGGTACCGAACCAGACCTTGAAAAAGACTCGATTCAAAGAACATCTTACGTCAGTGTTTTCAGAGCTTCTAAAACAATCACAATATTTTGACCTTTGAAAAATTATTTTATAGTGCTGAATCGAAGCATTATCATTTCAAAATTATATCCAATCTGCATATTACGTCTTCGAGAAGAAAATTAAGTCAAGTTGTTAAATGACAAATCAAATCCGTTTATTGATTTACATAGGAGATGCGGCCCTGGTAAAAAATTAACGAAGGATTACTTTAATGAAGGTGTTCCATTCGGGTATTGATAAACGTTTTGAAAAGCATCGTTAGCTGAAAGCTTTCTCCTCCAAAAAAAAAAACTCAACGATATCAGAATTCATGAACCAAGCTTCGAAACAAAACCTTACGTTCGATAAGTAATGGAACCGGTTTAGAACCCGCGGATCGAACCTTCTTTAGAACTTCAGAGTTTTACAGACTAGGTCAGAGCTGCTTTCCTCATTTAGTTTGAAGAGCAATCGATAACACAAGTACTTTTTTGTTTGAACCAATATAGGATGCTGCATTTCCAAAGAGACTGGTTTCGCGTTTTTCTATATCACACTACAAAATATTTGCGAAGCGAGAAACCAAATTATGTAAAAGGCCCCCAAAACTAAGTGCCAGCTTTGCAGTCAAGTTGTTGCTTAGAACCGAAACTGTATCGGTACATCGTTTAGGTTCTTTTCGGTCTTTTCGGTACCAATAATATGGGTTCTCCGATACTGCTAAACAAAAAAAATTTCAACTATCGGTTCCGCTTCTGGTTCTGAGTTTTAATCGTTTCAATTCGGTATACGGTTCCAGATCTGGTTGTGGTTCCGGTTTGATTCCGCTTTCGTGTAATGAACACTAATTTGTTGTCAGAAAAGGTCCATCACTTTCGAAAATTTGTTATTTCTGAAAACAGATTCATCTGGAATAAACACCAACCGTTCAATATACTGGAAAAAGTCTAAATTTGTTGCCAAAGTGTTATCTTCTCTAACAGATAAACTAGATTAAAGGCCCAACTCGGTATCAGTAACTGCCGAATATATCTTCACGACATGAGAGATAACTGTGACATACACAAGGCAAAGGGGCATGTTGGACTTTAGTGAACGGCCACTAAACTCATCTCATGTGTATTAATTTGTTCCTACATATTTAGAAAGTTTTTATTATTTTTTTTTGGGATCCAAGAAAGTCAATTTTTTGACCATAGAGAAATAAAAACAAATATTTGCAATTAGTTTTCCGCTGTTGCATTACACTTGTAAACAAGAGCTCTATCTGCGGTTTATTAGGCCTTACTTTATGGATTAAGCTTGAGCAGCAAAGAGTATTAATTGCAATTTCTACGATAAAAAACAATTGGCAAGCACAGAAGCCGCCACAACCATAAAACTTTGCGACATTTTAAATGCATTTTGGCCCAAGGGTAATTAGGAGACCGCAGACACGATGTCAATGCCGCCGCCAGTAGCCGCAATTGCCGCATCCCAATCCCAGCAGCTGCAGGAAATTTCAAACGAAAAGAAAAGAAAATTGAAACTGAATTTGCTTTCGATTTCAATTATTATGGGATTGGCTAAAAAGGCAAAGGCGGGTAAAGATAACCAACCAAGAAATATAATTAATAATTTCCGCACTAATTAAGGCAAACCAAGAGGCAAGAGCATGCCAAGGTTTTTGTCTTGGCTTTCACTATAAATGGAAGAGATAACAAAGTGGACGAGTAGCAGCCAAGCATGGACTACTCATTGCATGCACAGAGCTCACCAACGCCTGGCACCCCCCCTTCTCGCTTCTTTGCCAAGTCAGTTTCCAATTTTCAAAATGGCTTCAATGCGCCAGTGTTATATTTATTTTATGTTAACCTTGCAATTTCGTTATTAAGATGGTAGAATTGAGCTACATTCATTTGGGATCAGATTCAGTTTATCTGCACCCATTCTTAGGGGCGTAACTTTTATTTTTCTAGGTCAACCAAAAACCACTTGGTAATGCTCGTTAATAGGTTAATCGGAATTTAGACGTCAATAGTAAAATGCAAGGCACGCAATGAATTGGTCATTTCGGTATTATGTGTGTGTTTGTTTGTTTGTTTTTTTCTTCGTGGTTGCACGCAAAGAGCTTTCTTTTAAAATTTGATGGCCAACACGCCATGGGAGTTGCAGTTAAAGTGGCTTCCAGTGCCCAAGCCTGCGCTTTAATGTGCCACAAACTGACGGACTTCTCCCTTCTCCCCTTGTACAATCCTTGACCACTGAAAATTCATTGCGCTGGCAGGAAAACTTTTCTACTGTTTGCTCTGTTCTTGAAATTGTCCGTACCACATGTCGTATGCGTAATGTGAAGTATAAGCCCCTCCTTTCTGTATGTGTGTGTGTGTATAAAAATGAGGTCATATTTTGGCTTTGGCAAAGCAATTTTTAGCGACTTTGTCTCTGGCTGAAAGAAACAAATGTAAAGCAAACCAAGCAATAAAACAGCAGCCCGTCTACAGGGGCCAAAGCAAATTGTGGGTAATTGAAAAGAGTCCCGAAGAAGGGAGCGCAGCGAGTTACCACAAATAACCGAATTTGATGTCGCAAGCTGAAATGGCAAAGCCCACCATGAAGGAACTTTGCTCTGTTGCTTGAAAGGATTTAACGCCTCGTTGAATGGCAAGCAAGTTAATTCACATTTTTTCGCATTACCAATTTTTATTGAGTCTGAGTTTTGGCGAGCGGTTTTTAGGGTGCGGCCTGGCGTTTTGTCGGGCAATCGTCCCTTTTTCTTTAATTTTTATACACTTGAAATGTGTTTTATAATTTTGCCCCAGAAGTTTGCAACGCATAGAAGGAATCATCTTATCGCCTTCCATGGAGTCCGTCAACTTTGTTTTGCAATCCTGTGGCTGAAATTTGGATTATGCTACCATTTTGTATGTGAAATAGACGAGACTCCAGTTCTGCTGGCTAGTTCGATACCGATGCGATAAGTCTCCCGCTGCGGTCCGAGTCTCTAGAATAGTAGGCCATGTTTTCAAAATTTCAATCGAGCTCTCTTCCCAAAAGTTTATATTCCTCATTCAGTTGTTCGCTTTCGAACAGCACTGACAGATTTCTTTCTTTTTTATTTTATTTAATTCTTTGTTTTCTCTAAACCTGGCTGTGGCCGCGTTTGGTGGTTTAATACCTTTTTTTGCTCAGGTTAAATATGGAAATTCCAACGAATGCAATAAACTTCTTCAGGTGAAGAATTCGTGTTTTCTTTGTAAATATGAAATGAATAATTTTTGGTAGCAAAAAAAGTTTCATCATTTTTAATAAGAGAATTATAAGGGTACAGGCCGATTTCCAGAGCACACGAAAATCAATTTTATGTCTTAGTTCACTTGAATAGAAACACTTTTGAACTGTTTTGAAATCTGAATGCTATTGTGCAAAGCAATCTTGCTTGAATGAAGGATTGCGCCGAAATAAATTTTTATGTTATATGGAATCGGGCCTTTATATATAAATACATTCTGAAATTTGTTTTGCCTTTTTTCTTTTTATTGGACACATTTAGCAGATAAATCCGATGCTTTAAGATATTCTGTGGCTTTAGTCCTTTTTATCATAATAAAATCCGTGGGGGAGAAATAAATTTTAATATTTACACAGGTTGTCGAAAATATTATCGATATATCGAAATATCGATATTTTTGCCCAAAATGAAGAATATCATTATCGAATATTTTTCGGAGGCGATATATCGGATATCGAATATTTTTTTGGTGATATTTTTCGGGGATATTTTTGTTTTAGCCTTCAGTCACAATGTTGCGAATAACTGTTTCTTGTGCTCTGGACATGTAAGGCACAATGTTTAAAAGTTGTTTTATTAACTGTAAACTGTGCAAAAAGTTGTAAGGACCATGGCAACTCAACAAACATAAAGGCGCACTTAATCGCAAAGCATGGAGATGCTTGGCTGAAATGCAGCTCATTTTTAAAAACAGTAAAGAATAACATGATTGCAGCATGACGACTATCGTCAAACAGTGGCAGTCGCCTATAGTCATGCTGCACACATATTGTTCTCCCTTTAAACACAAGTGTGCGACATCTGAAGACGTAATTTTTGAAGGATCGCTCTTCGCTGATCACAATACTGCCATGATATCTCAACAACCACCAGGACAGGAGAATAAATTATTGGAGTACAATTGGAATTTACCGTTGTTTGCCCTGGAACGGGACCCTATTAAGTTCTGGATTGCAGAGAAAGACGCATTGCCAGTGCTTTCTGACTTGGCATTGTCATATCTTATTACACCGGGAAGCTCCGTGCCATCGGAACGATTGGCATCGGCTATAAAAAGTGTGGTTTCTGACACCAGAAGCCGAATGACCGATGAGCACATAACTCAACGCGTCTTCCTAAAATCTTTGTCTAACGATTATTGGTAAAATCAGAAGTTTTTAAGTTTCGAAGATTTAACTGAATAAGTTTTTTTATGCTTTGTAGTTCGAATGCTCTAGTTTGAAAGATGATGAATTAAAAAAAAGTAAACACTGCTTTCGTTCCATAAATTTAAATTCATGAATAAGTTTTCAGAACTTCTTATGTTATATATGAAATAAAAAATAAATATCTTTTGTTTATTTAATAAATATACTTTATATTAAATCTCTATTTTTTTGCGCAGTCAGATTGTAGTTCTTATTACGCGTCAAATGACGCCTCAATTACCTCAATAGACCTGTTCATTGTTAAGATCCGGGCTTTTATTGAAAAATATCGAAAATATCGATAATATCGATGTTTTTGACACCAAAATATTTATATCGAAATGATACTTTTTCAATATCGCCAAAAATATCGATATAGATATTTTTGAAATTTTCGACAACCCTA